>CAMXCT020000331.1:247885-262366 GCA_947184155.2 Cladocopium goreaui
AGTGTGAAGTGTTAAGTGTGGAGTGTGAAGTGTGGAGTGTGAAGTTTCAGTTTGGAGTGCGAAGAGCGCAGTGTGAAGTGTGAAGTGTGGAGTGTGAAGTTTGAAGTTTGGAGTGCGAAGAGTGCAGTGTGAAGTGTGGAGTGTGAAGTTTGAAGTTTTGGAGTGCGAAGAGTGCAGTGTGAAGTGTGGAGTGTGGAGTGTGAAGACTTTGCTTCGTCTCTCGCTGAAAAAATCAAACGGTTGTCGAGGGAAGGAGACGGTCGGGACAGGGTGTCTTTGAACTATAGGTCATTTATGTTTGGGAAACTTCCGCCGCCGGCTTGCCCGGGTCTATGTTATGATATGATATAATATCGTATAATATGATTTAACATAATATAACATAATATAATATAATTTAATATAGTATAATAGAATATACGTAATATAATTATATAATAATATATAATATTATGTACATTTTTGATGTCTTGGAACAAAGGGGATTTCAAAAGAAATGCATGAGGAGAGTGGGTGATCGCGGAGCAATTGGTGAGAGAAATTGTGTACTGGGGTTTGGATCAAACAGAGAGCGGTCAAATCCAAAAAAATCTTCCGAGTGACTTGGGCGAGGCTTGTTTGAAAGTTGCCCTGTTTTCTTTTGATCCGCGCCAACAGTCTGGTTGTAGGGTGAACCACCGGCTGGAGGTTGATTGCGCGAGAACAGTTTCCGGGTGCCGCTGCGCGAATCCTTCAAGATCTACGACATGGTCACGACAGGCGTAGATTTAGCACTCCCGCCATCAGTATCTCGGAGCTGTTGCCTTGGGCAACATTTTTCGCTGTTTTCCCTATGGATTCCTGTGGTTTTCATGAGAAACATCCAGGTTTTGATGGGTTCTGATGCAGTTTCATTACTAGTTCATCCCAGATTCACTCACCAAATGCCAACATAAATCCACCAGGCACCTTGGATCACTTCGAACACTTTGACCTACATCTGGCCCAAGCACGGCGTGCCACCTTGGGAACAGTTCCCACCTTGGTTGAGGACCAGGACCCTCCAACCCCGGTGGCGCATCGCCGCGAAAAGACCTGGGGCTTCTCCGCGGAGCCGCAGGACGATGCGGAGGACGAGGACTGCCAGGGCCAGCGAGCTGCAGCCCTGCCTGCCCTGAGACAACTGTCCAAGACCTCGGTGGCAAGTTCCAGTGCCAGATGGAAACAGCCGGAGAGTGCCTTGGAATGTTTTGGAAGGTCATGGCACCTAGGTGGACTTCATGCTGGTCAACCTCAAGATAGCTGGGATCTATGGATGTTCACATAGCCGCCAAATAATTGTGGTATAGTAGGCTTTGATCAATGCCCTGATATCTTGGAATGAGGTTCTGAAGTAAGTTTTGTTTGCCCCTGCAAAAAAGAGGTTGGCTGTTGCTCAAACAGACAAGTGTTGACACTTGATCAGGTCCCTAAGTGTGGAAGATGCACATTCACAGGAAGGGTCCTAATATGACGAGCAGGTTTTTCCTCGGGTTGGAAATCAATGTGACAGATCCATTCCAACCTAATTCAAAAATGGTGGATCTTCAATTCCAAATCCCCAACTTCAACTCTGACCCTCGCAGCGTTTCTTGCGGCCTCAGGTGTCATCATTATTGTTGACTGGGATGACACCATCTTCCCTACCAGCTGGATACAAAATAAGGAGCACGGTAGTAGCGCTCCCGGATCTTGTTGCGAAGCCTCCAAGTGAGCAGGGGTCAGTTGAATGGTTGTTCATGTTATTGATTGGTGCTTAGGATATCTTTGGATTGGTTATATATATATTGGGTTGATGCTGACGCTACCATGATGGGGATGGGGATGATGGGTTGTGGACCAACGAGTGTTCACGGGGTGTCAGGAGCCGTTTTTCCGGGAATGGATCAACAGGCTGGATGGTTCAAATTACGACTAATTACGATCGACTTTTAGGTGCAACAAATCATAAGTTCTACCTCCTGAGCCGCAACAGAACTTACAACTGATATATGATGATATGTGTGTTCAATCGGTCGCCCAAATTTTATCAATTTATTGCACGTATACTCCTATTTTTCTTGCCGGCTATGTGTGTATATGTAATACAATGTATGACATATGTATACATAACATGCAGACGTTTGCATACATTACATATATAATCATATATATATGTAATGTATGTAATGTATGTAACATGATGCATTATATATATATATATATATTTGTGTATATATATAGCTTATCCATCTCCAACCCTGACTTTTACCGGGGCCTTCCCCAAAAGCGGCAGGAGTGGTTCTGCCAGTGGTTCCAGGCCACCAAGCTCGGCGAGGATCCGTGCCGCCAGGACTTGGCGCTGTCGCAGGAAGAGCCGCTTGGACGAGGCTTAAAATGGGAGGTTTACCTGTGAGAAATGGTGGTTTTGTATGACAAATGACTGTGCAAAATGGAGGTTTTACATGGTTTTACTGTTAAAGAAAAAGGTCTTACTTTGAAAACCATGAAAAGACTTGGGTTTTATCTGTGAAACATGTTAGTTTACCCATGAACAAAAGGGTTTACTATGCAAAATGAAGGTTTTACTATTGCAGATGAAGATAGATTAAGGTTTTACTATGCAACATGGAGATTTTACTATGAACACTTGGTGTTAAGCTGACCATCATTGGCATTTTATGGGATATCATGCGAAAATTTTTGGGGTACATTTTTCCAGTAAACATAGAGACTCAGCCATCATCAACTATCATGAAAACCATGATGAAACATGAGGAGACGATCCAGAAATCATGTTTAGTTGATATTATCTGGGTAAATTATAACGATCTCACTGCGACCTCACTGGAATCATGGTTAGTAAGGGGAATCATCCCAAAATGGCCTTACTTCAGGTTAGTGAAATATTATAATTTACAGTACCCAGATATTATTGGGGATATGCTTTGGAATATACTGGGATACCAGTATTACTGAAGGGCTAGTGGATCTGAGTTTGTTCCGAAAAGTTACGAATATGTCCATGGATCATTCGAATGGGGAAGTTGTGACAATATCGTCTCAACTTCGAGGTACCCTAGGTTCAGAAAAACCATGACAAACCCATGTACTGTATCATAAACAACCAAGTATTTGGGAATTAAAATTCGGGAGCGAACGATACCGACCATTTCAGAGTGTTTCTGTCTAAGAGGAACCATTTCCTTTGGAACCAGCGTGGTCTGTGAGCATATATACAAGGATGCAAGAACCAGAGAACCAGGAAACCAACGTTTGCAATCGGATTATCGCTGCAAGATTGCACCTGGGTTAACAATGCTTTGGTTTCACCTTTCACTGGATTGCTTTCAGTGAAGACTTGCAGGAAGTCATTTTTTGAAAAACTGCAGCATCAAATATCGGTGCTTTCCTGCATGTGTTGCAGTGGACTCAGGCTATCATTTCTTGAAGAGCTGGACGCCATTGCAGAGTCATTCTTTCTCTCAGCGAGTGCACTGGGACGAGTGAGCTCCCTGCTTTTGAAAGGGCTCTGGTGGTCGAAGCCCCTGTTGGTTGATGATTGGTTCGCGGATGACCCAATCCTGATGGAAGAAATCCTGTACCATTTGATTTTTTTTTGGTAACTTTGAAACGCTGTGAATACTCGGATTATTTCATCGGATAATCCCCAATCTATCAACTGGTGCAGGATTCTGGAATCCACAACAAACTTGGGGATTATCACTTCATCCATGAACTGGGCATTTCCATAATTTGCTAAGCAGTACTGGTACAATGGAATGACAGAGGCTTTTGAACACTGCTAAATCTATGACCTTGATGGGACTTACTTATAGTCCCATTCCACCTGGTGAGCCAACAACATCAAACTCCCCAAGCAGTTCCATCCCCAAACATGAAATACCATGGCTTGATGATCCTAATTCTATCCTGTAGAAGATATATGAGGCTTTCCTAAAATGGGGGGGATCCCCAAAACCATGGGTTTCAATAAACTAAACTCGTCAAATCACTTGGATGATTTACTTGGATGATTTGGGGATACCTCCAGGAAACCTCAGGTTGTGTAACGTTGGCGCAACGTCCGTGGCAGCTCCGAACCATGCGCGCCTTTCTTCCACGTTTGTCACGACCTCAGAATGCCAGGTCCATTCATCATATTTTGGGGGATGCAGTTGGGCACCATGATTTATAATGCCGAGAAGCTGGGACACAACATGATATTAGTTGCAACGCACACACACACAATATATATGTGTATATATACTAATATACTGTATAAAATATTTATTATATACATATACACATATGAATGACGTTCTTCACCAAAAATGACAATTTGAGTGTATAGCCAAATTCGGAATTGAAAGATATTGAAAGCACATATGTTACGTCCTCTGGCTGGACTGTCTTGGGCAGCGAGCGAGGACAGAAGTCTGGGAGAAGCATTCCGTTACTGTCCTCTACGCCAGAGAAGAGAAGCAGCTGGGACAGCATCGACTTGGACATACGCCTGGGCTGTGGACGGCAATGGCCGAAAACGCTAGATCTATGTATCATGTACGTAAACAGAATTCATGAGAAATTTATGTATACATGATTATATATATATATATACATTATATATATATATTATGTATATAATGTCCAAAAACATTCATTCCGGAAATTGGTTGGATTTGTTCACAAGCTTTTCGATGGGACCTTCAGGATTAGCACCTGAAACAGTGGACGACAACCCTGGGTCCATCGGCTAAGCTAAGCGGTAAACAATGAGTGCTACAAGCAACAAGCTTCTTTCCAACAAGTGACTTAAATGACCTTAGCAATAGAAATATGTTTGAGAACTTTACAAAAATCATGATTTTGCCAAAAACATGTTCACAAAGAACTCAGGATTTCCATTCAAACAATCAGGATTTTAAGCAAAAACTTAGGATGTTAAGCAACCCACCGTCCTCCCAGGGCGTTTCATGGCGATGACTTTTTCATCGATCCCAGCCCGGCGGAGTATGAGATGCTCCGGGAGATGGCGTATGCAAGGAAGAAGCAGAAGGCCATCGGATGTTCCAATTCCCCATTCCAATGATGGTTACCATTATTATCATTATTATTATTAGAATTATTATATATATATATTTATTATTATTTATTATCATTACCCTCTGGTAAATTAACATAGCGAACTGGAAAGATCCAGCCATTTTCTAGCTGGGTAAATTACCACTATTTCGACTGGGCCATTTTCAGTAGCTATGTAACAAATTACCAGAGGGTATTATTATTAGAATTATTATATATATATATTTATTATTTATTATTATTATTAATTATTTTTATTTTTTATTATATTTATTATATATATATGATATATTCGTTATTATTATTATATAAATATACTATGGATATTTATGGATATTTATGAATGATTATATGATGATTATAGTAAATGATGGTAATTGCCAGCATTATTCATCAATTGACCATTATTACGGATGATTATATGGGGATTTCCATAAATGGGGATACACCAAAATTGTTTATTATAATTATTCCAATATATTGTTTACAATTACCATGGATGACTGTATGATGATTATAACAGACGATTGTAATTGCCAGAAATATTCATCAATTGTAATTACCATTATCATTAATGGATAATATTGGATTGGGGAATGAATGATTATATTCATGGTACCATGATTACCATTGTGATTAGTTGCAATACGATAAATTACATGGATATATAGGGACTTCTAGGGACATGACCATTTATTTATAGCATCTAACTAAAGAGATACCATCCAATCCAACTGTAATTGCTATGATAATTAATGGATAAGATTGGATTGAGGAATGAGTATATTCATTGTACCTTGATTAAGATCATATGATTCATTGCAATTGGTTTAAACATGATGACTATGATTACAACTATAATCATCAATCGATAATGATGATAAATGATATTTGAGTGTGCCTGAACATGGGGTTCTTATAAACCATCAAAATTTGGGGATAGAATGGGGATATGATAGGGATATAATCAACTAACAATATCATATTTGGGTTTGTCTGAAAAAAATCCAGCATATACTGGGGAAACTGGCCAGCAATACTGGGATATACTGGGAGTATTGACCAGGATCATGTGGATATATGGGGTTACCAAGCATCACACACTGGGTTTGTCCGGAAATAGGGTAGACGGTATATCCAACAAATTGCAACTTTAACAAGGACAATTATGATCAACCGTCAATTTTTTGCACACCCTAGTTTCAGACAAACCCGAATGGAGGAGTTGGGAAATTAACGAACCCAACTATGGATACATGGGGAACATGACCAGGAACAATGGGGGGATTAACATGTATTGACCTCAGAATTGGTTGACCAACACGAACAAACATTTGGATTTTAACCAATTACTGGGTAACCACGGCCCTTTTCAGGAAAAGAAAGGGATTACTTGTGATTACTTAAGCCACAAAGAACGGAGGGAAAAGACATGAGGCTTCCATGTTTTTCATGGGCTTCCAAAGCTCCAAAGCACCACCGGCCACCAAGGAAGGGCCCCCTTGGGATGGAATAATTTGTTCATTGATTTAGGGTTTATTTACTTATGGTTAATAATGGTTAATAATGGGATAATCTATATTAATAGTGGTTAATAGTGGTTAATCATGACAATCAATAATGAACTGGCTATGGATCAATACCTATTAATACCATTTTTAGTGGGATGAACATCCATAAATCCCAGCTATGAATTGGGGTGAACAGAAGGTACCAGGGTTTTGACCCATCCCCATATGTTGTTGTATTACTTTAGAATTTATATCATTATTGTCAATTATTGTATTATCTATTTTGGAACCACTAGTGATCCATGGGCTTTACAAATTTCGTGTTACCCAGATGCAATGGATTTGAGATACGCTAGGAACACCAACGAGAAGTTTGACATGATACAATGACACCTTCACATTTGGTTTCGTTGCAAACCTATTGAAAGAATGCCACGCAGAAACGCATTCAAAACCTGTACCAGCACTTCCTGAAGTGAAATTTCAGCGGAATATCAGCCCTTGATAGTGCTTCTGGACACCCCCCAAATTCAGCTTCCCCCTGAGCCACTGGTCATCGGTGGCCCCGGCCAGTCGATGGAACGGCTCCTTCGAAAGTTCTACAAGAAAGGACCATGGTATGGACGGTATAGACATCCAGATGGTCATCATAGATCCTTTGGTCATAGGCTACAGACCTCAATGGTTTCTTATTCTCCCAATTATCAAAGGTGACCTCCACTTGGCTACACTAATTCACTAATGATATTGAGGATATATTTCAATATATTTCACATTTTTCCTGTGATTTGAGGCGATTTTCCCCTGTTCTACCCACCTATCTTTATATATATATATACATATTTGTATACAGATTCCCAGTATTGTTGATCATATCATCACATCCCAAGAGTTGTTGACCAACACTAATTAGTGATTGTCATATATTGTCATGTCATCCCGTAATCAAACATCGCTGCAGCGCGGCGCCAAAGGTTAACCCAGCATCAAGTGGCTAAACTATGTGTGACTGCCTGAGCCACCTAAAAAGGAAACGTGGTTGTCTTTTCTATTTTGTTTTGGTATCCTTGCATTTTTTCCCAAACTATAGCGACAATATACGACAATTTATTTCAGTGGCTTCACGGGGGGTTCTGGTGCATATCTACAATCCCATCCCCGGTTCATATGAAACACCCCAGCATGGTCCCATATATGTGATTTCATCCCCCACTAAACCATGGTTTCTGGGGGGTGTTTCATGTTGTTGGTTGTATATCTACATCTACAACATATAGTTTTTCATTATTAAATCCATTCATGGATCATAATGGTTGGTATATTCCCATGAATTTCTGCTATTCCCACCATGGTTGGGGAAGGAATCTGTGTTCCAAACCGCCAGGAAGCTGGAAGAATGTGATCTCGCTGGGTGATGGGCCGGCGGAGCGCCGAGCCCTCCAAGAGCGCCCTGGCGCAATGGATGGGTTTTCTTGGGAAAGTCTCAAGCGGAACGGGATCTTCCATGGATTTTACTATCAAATATACGGATTTTCTTTTGATACTCTACCCTAAGGGAGGTAAACTGGAGTTGTTGGATTGTGGGTGTGGTATCAAGAATCAAGTATCGCTTGTTGATTATGGACATTATGGGTATGTGTCAAGTCATCCGGGTACCCCAAAATGGATGCAAGCAATACAGCAAAATGAGCAGAATCCACCTTGGATTTTGACCCATTCCCATGTCAAGATACCTATAAGGAGACTTACAGGAAACCATGGAAATACCACCCTGAAATCCAAAGCTGGGATCCTGTGAAGGTTGCCTGAAACCTATTCTGGCAGGAAAAGGTTGGCCTTCTCTCAAAATTGGCATAATCCCAGCATGGACGTTGCCCTCATTGTTTGTTGGATTTTTGGCAGTAGAGGGCCTAATGATGTCGGATGATATCTATTGCCAGCCCCATCCAGCCCCAGTTGTAGATGATTTTCGCTGAAACATCGCACTTTTCCAGCCAGGGTTGGTTGGGCAGGTACTCGGAATAGCAGGACATAGATGTCTTTTTTCCACTGGTGGGTGACTCAAAAAAGACGAGTAACCCTGTATTTTTTTACAAGCATTCTGGGCGAATGATGGCAACTTGTTTACACCGAACCAGTTCCTTAACGTTTGCTGCTTCCCTAAAAATCCGACCGGTTCTTGCTCAATCTCACTAACTTTATATCCAACGATCAGCATTTTCGTAGATAGTTCCTCAACATATCCCATTTTGATGTCCCAGCTGTCAGGATTGGCTTCCAGCATCTGAACCCTGCAAGCCCTCGCACTGGAGAGCCCAAGACCTTTCGAACCAAAACGGTGCCTGGGCCATGACTTGGAGAGTTGGATCATGCCGCGAATTCAACGAGATTCCCAGATACCATTTTCGGCCATTTTTTTGGGGGTTAAGTATGGTTACCCTCTGGTTATTTAACATAGCCATGGAGAATGGCCCATTTATAGATGGTTTACCTATTAAAAATGGTGATTTTCAATAGCTATGTTAAATTACCAGAGGGTAATTTTAATGATTTCTCATTTTTGTTGAGGATTATATGTTGTCAAATGATTTTCCGCTGCAAGTGCTGGTTGAATTATACTGGTTGAACCATCCATCACTTGAAATCGTGGCGAAATGCCGGTTGAGCTACGCCCCTAAAGGACGGTGTTTTTAAGAGGAACCGCGTCAGAACTGGTGTAGAAACTGGTAAGGACGGTGAGTTTCAAACTTCGTTAAAGGTGTCAGCCCACAGAATGGGGCCTAAACTCTCCAGGTTTTTTGACGAGCTATGAATACTGTTCCATGTTTCTTCCCGAGGTAGATTTTCCAACCTGCGGATGTCACTCTTGAGGATTGCACAGTGCAGCAGCAAGCCACTGGTTTAGACGACGTCTCCATTTCGGGCTTCCAACTTAGGGTTGTATAAATATGTATACATAGCTGATAACTATTATACAACTACTGTATCTAGATGAGTAGTTGTACTACATAGATGTGTAGATTATACACATCCCAACTTTGGTTCTTGATATTCCTATTCTCGACCGTTGAGAGAAGCAAGATCGTAGGCAACAAACATCAACTGACCCTTGGTGAAGTTTCAACGCTCTGAGCCATCATGCACTTTCGAGGTGAAAATGCTCGAAGCTGCTTGGTGTGCACACGAGATACACAGTTGCAGTACACAGTTCGATCATATCCGTTCGTTCACTTCACCGATATGGATATATGTCAAAACCCATTGTGACCATCTTTGGAGTAATAAACAACCACTAGCCAGCTATTTAATTAAGCTACCTAGTGTCCCAGGGTTTTGACTCATAGCCATATCTGTTTTTTTTGCTGGTAGTAAGTAAGCAAAACCGATTTCATACCACAGTGAAAGCGCGGTTAATGGTTGAATCTCCTCCTCATCAGCATCCTGCTCCTGCTGATCATGATGATTACCCTCCTTGTCATCATCATCATCATCATCATCATCATCATGATAGTCATATCCATAATGATCATAATGTATAAGCGTGACACATAGTGTGTGTAGTTGATACAACAATCCAACTGTAATAAGAATGGGAATGATAGTTGATGAGTCAAGATTGAAATAAATAGAGAAACCTGCTTTAGATGATAGTTAATAATTTAATTGATATTACAATATTTATCCCCAAACCACCGCACACTATTTAACGGGGGGCTTAAACAAAACATTTTTTCCAGCCTGGCTTTGTGGCTTTTGTGGCTTCTGTGCCTTTGGTGTGTGCGTGTGACTTTTGTGGCTTTACCTATCTATCTGTCTATCTATCTATCTATCTAATCTAACCTAACCTAATCTTATCTTATCTAAGCTAACCTTATCTAATCTGTCTAATCTATCTAATCTGTCTAATATGTCTAAACTATCGATCTAATCTGTATCCATCCATCCACCCATCCATCCATCCATCCAGCCAGCCGGCCATCCATCCATCCATCCATCCATCTATCGATCTATCTATCTATCTACCTATCTATCTATCTATCTATCTTTATATGCACACCTTGTATCCCTACATGTACCTTAATCCAACCCTCAACAGACTTTAAATAGGCCCTTAACCAACCCTAAATAGCCCTAAATAGCCCTAAATAACCCTAATAAACCCTAAACCAACCCTAAAGACACCTTAAATAAACCTTGAACCAACCCCAAGGAAACCTTAAACCAACCCGACATAACCAACCCTAATAAACCCTAAACTAACCCTATAATAAATAACCCTAAACCAACCCTATATAAACCCTAAACCAACTTTGAATAAACCCTAAACCAATCCTTGAATAAACCCTAAGCCAACCCTAAATAACCCTGAATAAACCCTAAACCAACACTAAATGAACCTTAAATAAACCCTAAACCAACACTAAATAACCTGAAATAAACCCTATTAAATAAACCCAAAACTAAATACACCTTAAATAAACCCTAAACCAACCCTAAAGAAAAACTAAAACCAACCCTATATAACCCTAAATAAACCCTAACCCAACCTTACATAAACCCTAAACCAACCCTACATAAAGCCTAAACCATCTCTAAATAAATTTGGATAAACCCTAAACCAACACTAAATAAACCTTAAACCAACCCTAAACCAACCCTACATGAACCCTAAACCAACCCTAAATAAACCCTAAACCAACCCTAAACCAAACCTAAAGGACCCTAAACCAACCATAAGCCAACCCTAAATAAACCCTAAACCATCCCTAAATAACTCTGGATAAACCCTAAACCAACACTAAATAAACCTGACACCAACCCTAAATAAACCCTAAACCAACCCTACATAAACCCTAAACCAACCCTAAATAAACCCTAAATAAACCCTAAACCAACCCTAAACCAAACCTAAAGGACCCTAAACCAACCATAAACCAACCCTAAATAAACCCTAAACCAACCCTAAATCAATCTAAGCCAACCCTAAATAACCCTAAATGAACCCTAAACCAACCCCAAAGAAACACTAAACCAACCCTAAACCAACCTTAAATAAACCCCTAAACCAACCTTAAATTAACCCTAAACCAACCCTAAATAAACCCTAAACCAACCCTAAAATACTCTGGATAAACCCTAAACCAACACTAAATAAACCTTAAACCAAATCTCTAAACCGATCCTAAATAAACCTTAAACCAATCCTAAATGACCCTAAACCAACCCTAAATAAACCCGAAACCAACCAACACTATGATAGCATCCAATGCCACTATTTAGACCCACCACGGGTGAGCTTCAACCTATATTCTACATGTTCACCATGTGCATGTTATGCATGGAAACATCGATTGAAACCATGCAAAAATCATTTGAACCCATGGCAAACTCAATGAAAACTATGGAAAAATCGATGAAAACTTTGGGTAAACCAATGAACACCATGGAAAACTCGATGAACAGTGAAAAAGGCAAATTTTAGCTCCAAAATTCAGCAAAGTACATGTTTTGGCTCCAAAATGTAGCAACTAGCAAGGAAGTCCCCCAGGCTGAAAAACAAAAAAAACAAAAAAAATCTGCACCCCTATTTAACTGATGATGAAGTTTTACTAGTATTTTGATAATTCAACTATAGATATAACTTTGAAATATTTAAGCCAGCTTCAAGTAATTTAATACTGTATAGGTTGAGATTATAGTGAGTTCAACTCTGTAGCAATTAGTTCCTAGCAAATAATACTAGTTAATAATAAAAGTTAATAACAATAGTTGATAATCAATAATAGTGAACATTACCGACTGACAATAGTAATTAGTAGTAATATAGGTAGTAGTTTGTAGTTATATTTCATCAGATTTATCAGCTATCAACTAGTGAGTTTTTTCTTTAACTATTGACCGTTCAATATTGTTTAAACTTGCTAACAATAAGAACAGCTAACAACCAGCATATCATTCCCCATCAACTATTAACATTAGCGATCAGCCCTTTGTTAACACATGTTTATCGTATACCAAATATTAACATCAGTTATTAACTGCAATTAACCTGTGTTTAGTATGAGTAGGATCCTACATGTTTGATAATAACTTACAATCATAGCACTAATAAATAAACATGATAGATACCAATAGACAATAAAGATAACATAATAGATTACAACAAGCATAGAATGAACATATATGATAATAATTATCAAGATTAGTCAATAGTTGAAGAGTTATAGTTCATATCACTAATACTGTAGTTAACAGTTGATCATTGTTACTTAATATTCAATATAGTATCAACTACGCATATTCAAATTGTTCATAGTCCGTAGTTGCAGTGTTAATACTTAACAAGTGAAAGGGCGAGATTGCTGCTATTTATGCATAGTCACGAAAGGTAGCTCCAGAGGGGCTACCTTGAGTTTTACTTTACGAAGTAAAGGGGAGGGCGGCCAGCCCCGTTACCTGATTCTTCAGGAGATTGCTAGTCATTTTAGTACCCCCCCCCTCCACACCTCCCACGCACCCTAAGAGCAGACTCAAAACATTGTAATTTACAGTATTTTTGTTCTTTTCGGATCAAGAAACCACATTTTGCTACATGGTGAAACCTCCGTAAATACCAGTGTTTTTGCTAGGTGCTGGCCAAAAAACACTGTAAATACCGTGCTTTTTACTACCAGAGGCAAAAAACATCGTAAATACCGTGGTTTTGGGCTTCCGACCCGCCAAAAACATCGGTATTTACGGTGTTTTTTGCTCCGAGAGTTGCAAAAACAAAACACCACCGATTTGACGATTTTCGGCCACTACGGAACCGAGCAAAAACGCTGCAGGGGTAACACCAACACCAACAACAACAACACCAACAGCAACAACAACAACAACGACGACAACAACAACAACAACAACACCAACCACACAACGCAAAATGCACACACAACGGCACAACGCACAATGCACCAACGCAAAACGGCACAACGCACAAAGCACAGACACAAAGACAAACAAAACACACAACACACATCACAAACAACACACAACACAACACAACACACACAAACAACACACCAAACAAACACACAACAACCACAGCACACAAGCGCACACACAAACAAACACCACACACCCACAACAACACAAACAACACACCACAACAGCACAACAACACAAGCAACAACACACACAACACACAAACAACACACAAGACAACACAACAACAACACACAAACAACACAAACAACACACAAACAACACACCACAACAACACAAACAACACACAACAACACACGCACAAACACTACCACAACACACAAAAACAACACTGACAAAACAAACACACAACAACGCAACAACGCAACAACGACACACAACAACACACAACAACACACAACAACACACAACAACACACAACAACACACAACAACACACAACAACACACAACAACACGCAACAACACACAACAACACACAACAACACACAACAACACACAACAACACACAACAACACACAACAACACACAACAACACACAACAACACACAACAACACCACAACAACACAACAACAACACAACAACACACAACAACACACAACAACACACAACAACACACAACAACACACAACAACACACAACAACACACAACAACACACAACAAAACACAACAACACACAACAACACACAACAACACACAACAACACACAACAACACACAACAACACACAACAACACACAACAACACACAACAACACAAAAACACACAACAACACACAACAACACACAACAACACACAACAACACACAACAACACACAACAACACACAACAACACACAACAACACACAACAACACACAACAACACACAACAACACACAAAAACACACAAAAACACACAACAACAC
>CAMXCT020000332.1:5000-227500 GCA_947184155.2 Cladocopium goreaui
TAACTACTAACTACTAACTACAAACTACAAACCACAAACCACGAACCACAAACCACAAACCACGAACCACAAACTACAAACTACAAACTAGAAACTAGAAACTAGAAACTAGAAACTAGAAACTAGAAACTACAAACTACTAAAACTACTACTACTACTACTACTTCTACTACTACTTCTACTACTACGACTACTACGACTACTACGACTACTACGACTACTACTACGACTACTACTACTACGACTACGACTACTACTACTACTACTACTACTACGACTACGACTACGACTACGACTACTACTACTACTACGACTACTACGACTACTACGACTACTACGACTACTACGACTACTACGACTACTACGACTACTACTACTACTACTCGTCGTCGTCGTCGTCGTAGTCGTCGCAGTCGTCGTCGTAGTCGTCGTAGTCGTCGTAGTCGTCGTAGTCGTCGTAGTCGTCGTAGTCGTAGTCGTCGTAGTCGTCGTCGTCGTCGTCGTAGTCGTCGTAGTCGTCGTAGTCGTCGTAGTCGTCGTAGTCGTCGTAGTCGTCGTAGTCGTCGTAGTCGTCGTAGTCGTAGTCGGAGTAGTATTAGTAGTAGTAGTAGTAGTAGTAGTAATAATAAAAAAATCGTACTCATCACGCATATCGGCCTGCCAGACAAAACCGACACATGCCAAACGTTTGGTTGCTCTGTTGGACGGAGGCGAACAGAGCAACTCGGAGTCGAACAAAGCAACTAGCACCCGAAAACCACTCTTTTCGAAGCTATTTGCTCTATGAAACGATTGGTTGCTCTGTTTGACGCAGGCGAACAGAGCAACTAAGTCCCCACTTGTCAGGTGAGATTTGTTAGATCATATGTTATCTCTTCTCTTCCTCCTTCTTCCACCGGACCTCAACGATCGGTCAAGATGGGGATCGCACGAGTAATTGTTGTTTCTGGAAGATTTGGAGCATAAAGTTTGCATGCTCCCACTGTAATTTCCCAACGTTCACGGCGCGCACTGGAAGGAGAAGCTGGCAGCAATGTTCCAATCAGAAGGGTGGCTTGGCCCGATGAAGGTCGTGCGGCAGGGTGACAGCGACACCTTCACCTATGTGTCTGGGCACACCAGGACGTGCAGCTTGTATTGCTATCTTCGTATGGCTTTCGACTTGCAGCTGGAGCTTCCGAAGTGGATGCGGTCTATGGCCCAGTCTGTGCCTGTCATGGTCGTGAAGGAGCCGGTGTCAGTTGCAGATCGGCAGAAAAAGATTGTAAATACAAAACCAGATGTAAATACAAAACGCAAAAAAAACATTTGAAAAAAACAAGGCAATATTTTTCGAACGCTGATTCATTGCTACTGGTGCATAATCCGCCTTCTTGCTCTTTTAAACGCTTTTATACTGGAGAAAACAAACCTAGAAGAACACAATTTTCGGACCTTACGCAAATCGCGCCGAATTTTGAAAAGGACGTAAGTAAAGAACGATAATACACAAAATATCGGCAAACTTTAAGCCTGTTGTTTAGATGTCAGAATGTATGCGAGATGCAATGCCAGAATACAATTCAAATAAAATCACATGGAATCTTCAAGCAAACGCATTTGAACAACCAGCGACAAAAGCGAAGCGCCATTAAAAAAAGCGGTATAGCATGAAAACATGAAGTAAAAAATCGCGTAAGTGTAGTTGCACCTGAGTGCCATGCGTACAAGAGACATGTACCTGATGACAATAAACATATCATTATCCATGCCAAGACATGCAGAATTTATTTTCCATCATCGATTACCTGTGTCTTCATGTAATTACTTTTTCAAAAAAGAACATATTTCAAAAATACATCCGTGTAGACAAGCGAGAAATGTACAACTCATACCAAAACTATTTACATCTATAAGGTCTGATCTAAAGAAAGACGACGACGACGACGACGACGACTACTACTTATACTACTACTACTACTACGACGACGACGACTACGACTACAACTACGACTACGACTACGACTACGACTATACGACTACGACGACGACGACGACGACGACGACGACTACTACTACTACTACTACTACTACTACTACTACTAGTAGAAGTATTAATAGTACGCGTTTCTGCGCGCTATGCGCGTCATGCGCGTCTGCGTTTTGCGCAGGTTCCGCGCGTGTTGTTCTGCGCGGGTTCCGCGCGTGTAGCTGCATTCAAATTTCTTGAAGAAATAATATATTACGACGAATATTACTACTTGGGAACCTTTACATAATAACCTCGTGGACCTTGAGAACATTTACGTGGAAAACTTGGGAACCTTGAGGGAACCTTTACATAATAATCTTGGGAACCTTGACAACCTTTACTTGGGAAACTTGGGAATCTTGAGGGAACCTTTACAATGCAACCTCGGAAAGCTTGAGGAAACCTTGACAATACAACCTTGGAATCCTTGAGAACCTTTTACAATGTAACCTTGGGAACCTTGAGGGAACCTTTACAATACAATGGGAACCTTGGAAAACCTTGGGAACCTTCAGGGAACCTTGAAGAAACCTTGAAGGAACCTTGAGGGTAAGTTTTGGGAACCTTGAGGGAACCTTGACAATCTAACCTTGGGAATCTTATAGAAACCTTTACAATGTCACCTTGGGAACCTGGACCACGTCTACTTGGGAACCTTTACATAATAATCTTGGGAACCTTGACAACCTTTACTTGGAAAACTTGGGAACCTTTTGGGAACCTTTTGGGAACCCTGAGGGAACCTTGAGGGAACCTTGGGAACCTTGAGGGAACCTTGGGAACCTTTACTTGGGAACCTGGGAACCTTTACTTGGGACCCTGGGAACCTTTACTTGGGAACCTTTACTTGGGAACCTGGGAACCTTTACTTGGCTGGGAACCTTTACTTGGGAACCTTTACTTGGGAACCTGGGAAGCCTTTACTTGGGAACCTTTACTTGGGACCCTGGGAACCTTTACTTGGGAACCTTTACTTGGGAACCTGGGAACCTTTACTTGGAATCTGGGAACCTTGGGGGAATGGGTTTTGGAGCTGCTCCGGTCTGCTCCGAAACCTTTACTATGGCTGAAGACCCCAAAGCATTCTGCTGTTGGGGAAAAATAACTTTGTTCTATGATTTTAAATTGGATTATTTAATGCTATATATTTTTTTGTTTCGTATAAAATTATATTAAGTATTTTTGTTTTGATATTATACTATATTATATTATTATATTGTATTGTATAATTAAATTATATTGTATTATATTATTTTACAGTATTACAGTATATTGTATTGTATCATGGTTAGTTATAATATACTTTGTTTTATTGCATTGTATTGTATTATATTTCGTTATCTTTTCTTTTAGTTATACTTTATTGTATTAAGTTATACCAAACCAGATCAAATTTCATTGTATTAAATTTTATTAAATTAAATGATATCTCATTGTATACACTAAAAACATGTTGCATTATACTATATTATTTCACAATAATTTCTTTTAAATTGTATTAGTTTATATCAATTTTTATATTATTTGTATTATATTTTATTTTTTCCTTTTTTTATTTCGTATTATATTCTATTATTTTGTGTTATATTAAATTAAATTATATTATATCATTTTTTGAAAAATATGATTTCCGTATTATATTATATTTTATTCTAATATATTTTATAATGTAAAATAAAATAATAAAATATAATATAATATTGTATTATATTATTTAATAAAATGTAATATAATATAATATAACATAATATAATATAATATAATGTTACATGAGATTTTTTATTGCACAATATAATTTAATATAACATTATAATGTACAAAAAAACATTTAATATTAGCTTACATGGTATTATTATATTGTTTTATTACTATACTAGTACTAGAAACAATGGTGTTTTGTTGCCGCCAGGTGAAGATTCGCATCTTAGAGTTCCTAGCGGTGCAGAAACTCCGAGGTGCAGCGTGCACCATAGGTTTCGAAGTTGGTTTCAATCTTTGTAGATTTATAGTCTGAAAATCTGGATTTCATGTGGATTTATGGATTTACTATACTTTGATATTGGGTTTACGGTGGTTATACATATACATATATATATATAGATAAATATAGATAAATATAGATATCTATTATATATCTACATTTTAAATGATGTTGCATGATTTGGCCACCAAATGGTTGTGGGTGAATTTTTGATTTCCCGGTGTGGGGAGGTGGAATGGAACCCCCATGAAAACCCGAGAACGTGAGGTGAAACACCTGATGAAGCAAACGGGTTGGGTTGGGTGGACAGCGGACAAGCTGCGAGGTTGCCTTGAAATTGGGTCAATTTCAGGGCCACAAATTCAGGTTCCACCCTGAACAAACATATTTTTTGATAGAGAAACCCTTCCCTGGGTATTCCATTTTTGCCGCACCTCAAGGTTGAATGTGGATCAAAAGCTTGGAGTTCTGTGGCATCCCAGTTGTAAGGGAAACACTAAGCTAGAGGTGGATATCCACCAACTTTTGCAGTCTTGCCATGGCAAATTCTGATATACATAGACTGACTAGACTTGTTTGGTAGGAGGCTGATTTCCTGAACAATTGCCATCAGTTACCTATGAAAGTAGATGATTTGGCTAGCATTTTCCATGGCTGAGCGCCATGGAGCCGCCCAGAAAGCGCTTGAGAGGAAAGCAGCCGAGTGAGGCCGGAGTTGCTGACAATGATCAATGTAAATTAGTCAATGGTGGTTGAAAATGGATGAACATGCGGATGAATCATGGACAATAATGGTATGAGATGGTCATTGCTATGAACCGCTTTTACATATTCGTTGAGGATGATGATCTGGGAATGACATGGTTCCATCAGCTCATAGACTTGACCCTACATCGTTCCGTAAGGTTGTGATGGTCGAAGACCGTGCTCAGCAATGCTCGTTGGCTCGTTCCTAGGTGGTTTCAAAATGTTTCAAAGACCTTCCCGTTTCATGCAACTTACCTCCGGTTGTCGGGAAACATGTAGGAACCCCCCATATTTGGCTGGTACAATCCATGGTTTCCATTGGATTTTTTCCCATCTGAATCCATCTGAGCCGATCTGAAGCCTCTCAGCTGAGCATCATGGAGGTCTCCTGTCCGGATCGACCCAGTGGCTTGAGTTTCGGACCGCTGCTGGATGCCCCAAGGGCTACGGGATGCTATGGATCAAGAATCGAAGCTATGAACTTTATGAACCCACCAAAAAAAAGTTTTCTTTTCCTGTGTGTGTGTGAAACCCGCTTCTAATTCTGCAGGGGGCAGTGACAGAATTTGTGGGATCACTGCCAAGAAGATGCCCACATTCTCTGGTGATGCATTGGGAGACGTCCTGATGTGTACCTGCAAATGAACTAGACAAGCTGTTCTCATCAGGCTGTTTCAGGTGATCGATCAGGTTTGTAAATCCATTTGGTTCAAACCTACTTCCTTTCCGATTTACTGTCCAGGCTGATTCCTTAGGCACTACACAGGCGATGGCTATCTCGACTTTCTACAGTTTTACATCAGAGTAGATTCTACTCTCAACAGTGTGAAATGGGCACAGTCTCACTGACTTGTGAGTGCCGTCTGTACGCTCTGTGTGGCGTGCACGTGACTGGAGCCGGCCTTCCGGTGTAAAGTGGGGTACTGCAATACCTCGGAATCATGGCGGGACTTGGTGCCCGTGGGAATTTGGCTCTAAGCCGGAATGTATGAGTTAACGGAATCATGGAGAAAGTCACAAGACAGGAATACGTCACAAGACAGCAGCAGGCCGTATGGCCGGGAATTCTGAGACAAAGAATCTGAAGTTTTTATCTCCTACGGCCGGAAGCCTCAGACATACATGTTTTGAACATTTGCTTGATCCCTTGCTCTCTTGTTTACCTATTTTTCTCACGTTATTCCCAGTTTCACCTCCGCCATGTTGTCCCCTTCTGAATCTGAAATCCCAGCTGCCTTTCCGAAGTCTCGATGTCCACCTAGTATTACTCCTCCATCCACTTGGGTTACACCTGTTAGCAAGCAATTTCGTGCTCCTGCAAATCAACAAGATCAGTCACCGAGTTTGGAAATCACTGGACAGCTTGGACATTATCGTTTGCAAGGAACCAATCCGCATGAAGCTCAATCATATTTACAGGCCATTCTTCAGACTGAAAATCATCAAATGCAATATAGGCAATTTCAACAGATGTACGGAAATTCGATGTTTGGGTTGTGGTCCAATCTTGACCAACAGACGATGAACGCGTACGAACGCGTATTTTCTGCGACGTGCCGGTGCTCTGCCCTCAGTATCGAACGTTGGTGCTCTGCCCTCAGTATCGAATGTTGCCATTTCAGGATCGGCCGATCAGACACAATCACTCCGACCCTCTGGAAGTTTGACGGATCGGGTAGAACGCGTTCGGCCCTTAGATAGTCAAAGTGAAGAAGGATCCGTACGTCAAAGAGTTCGGCCCTTAGTTGACACTCTTGGGGAAGAGAACGCTCACATTGGAACTACGACGGCAACTGGTGTTTTAAACAATCAAGCGCAGCTCACACCACAACCTGTGCCTTATTTTGGAATCTTTGTCCACTGTTTGACCAATCATCAAGGACAGTCTTTGACATTCACAAGTGAATGAAAATCACAAGGAAATCGACGGAAAATTGTGACCAAGATTGGACGTTCTCCATGGATTGTCGAAGTTGTTGAACTTTTACACCCCCAAGGCAACCAAATCCGACTCTGGACATTGCCAACGACAGCATCATTCGAACGCAACTGTTTGAAATTTTTGAAAATCCTGCAAAGACCGATTGGTTTTATCTATATCAATGCATGGTACGAATTAGACAAGATTTATATCGAGATCCCTCTCGCATTCGGAATGCCTACGAGATTGGTGCCTTGGAAATTGCGGGAGACAAATGGAAGCCTTCTCAAACATATTTTCAGAACCATCCCCGTTTTCGTCCTGTCGATTCCGTTGCCTCATGAAAACAGAAGTTGACAGAAGATTTTATGAACGATTTCAAAGACCTTCATCAACCAGTCTTCACGAAATACTCGGCCATCATTTTCCAAGCTCTGGAAGCATTGGTATCCACACTAAGGACTATTGCTGCATTCAGAAGTCTGGGCCTTAGTCAAAACTGTCGACTTGGTGATCGATGACAACCAACAACAATTGGTGGCAATTGCCGCCCGACTGATTCCAGTGGAATTTACTCAAGAACCTGTGGTACCTATAGCTGAATACATCTGTTATGCTCAGAATACAAACATTTGGTGCGCGGGAGCAAGTCTTTTTTCGTGGCTATATTCGACCTTCCTCAACCGATCCTCTTGATGAGACTTGGATACCAGCTTTGAAATTTTTCTGCCGTGGTGTCACAGTTGCTAGACCCACAATGACAAAACCGACTCTGATTTCAGTCTTGAAGAAGGCCCAGAAATATGCAAACTGCACGGCTGACAGACCCACATGCCTGGTTGGTATGTCCTATTCAAGACAACAACATATTGCCAACATTGCTGGAGGTGTGATTGGAGGACATGCTGCACTATTTTGACAGTGTTCATGGCCGAGACAAAAGATGGGGATTACGATCGCACTTAAGCCCAGTGTCACATCTGGCGTGCCTAATACCCTCTACGTAGAGTTTCAGTTTCAAAGACGACAGACAAACGTTTCACAAACAATGCGACCAACCCTAATTCAGAGTCAAAAATGACCCCATTTCGTGTGCTTCACATTGCATGGCCATTTCGTGACGATATGTGTAATTTTACGTTCTTGTAATTCAGTCAGGGTCATTTAGCACTTTGCGCTTGCTCATGTGATCTTTTCAGTGTTTGCCGCATATGGAAAGGCCAGGTTGGTCAGGTCACTGTTTTTCCGTTTCAAGTACTATGCGAAGCGCCTAGAATTTCATGAAGTGGTAAGGTTCGGATCCCACTTCTCTAAGACTTCGCTTGCTTTTCAAAATGATCTGCACTTCGTTCTGACTTGTACTCTTCTTTTCTGATTTTTTTCCTTTCTATTTTTTGAATAACTTTCCTTATGACAACGTTCAATCTCCAACATGGAGTGGATCAAGCTTGCAATTTAGCTATAGGAGTTAAAGCATGAGTTCTCAGCGTCGTGACCCACGATCACGGCCGGGGGCCTTATGCTGCCTGAAGATGGTCATGAACGTACTGGATCGGCAGCTCGAATCTCTGGTTTCGAATCCCATGCTAACTCAACGGCCGGGGGCCTTATGACGCAATTGAAGTTGCTGTCAACCTTTTTATGGTTGATCATGCAAAATCTTTTGTTTCTTTTACACATGGGACTCTGGACACTGCCAACGACCGCGTTATTTGCGTGTAATTGTGAAAAACTAGAAAGGCTGAATGGTAGTACCTCTATCAATGCATGGGATGAATCAGAAAGGATGGATATCAAAGCTTCGGAAGTACTGGTATTTACATTATTGTTGGATTTAGAAGCCTGGGCCTTAGTCGAAACTGTTGACCTTGTGATCGATGACAGCCAGCAACAATTGGTTGAATTTACTCAATTTGTCCTTGTTTTCTCCAATTTCGAACAAAGCAGATTTTCATCCTCGATACGTAGATAAATGTTGACAGCAGAGTGATACTTTTGCCTGCACAGTATTGGAATTCTGAACATGAGTTGTTTTGAAACTCATCCATCCTTTGCTTCGTACGTTCAACCTGCTGAAAAGATTTCAAGCATCACAGAGCACACGTACATCAAAGGCAAAAACGCTCGGAACCTGAGCTCGGACTCGGCCAATCCCGTCAAATGTTTGGCATCCTTCAGTGGAAATAGTAACGGGTCATTTTGTGACATGCACTTTATCGGCTCTACGATTTTGTCGTGTTGCACGACTTATCCTCAATTTTCTTGTTGGTGGCATGATCCCAGTTTTTTGACAGTTGGACTGACCACCTACTGTCAAAGTTGTGGAGCAAGTAGGGGAAGCCAACGGGCTCCCATTTTCTGCGCGTCAACGGCATTAATGCATGAACAAACTTGTCCTTCCTGTTTTCGTCAATCTCGTGCAAATCAGATTTTTCACCATCGATACGTTGATAACACAGTTGTACTTTTGCCTGCACAGCATTTGATTTCTGAACTTGATTACTTTACAGAGCGTTTGACAACTCGTTTTCCAGCCTCCACCCATCCTTTTGGAACCAGCCCACGGCTCAGAACCGTTGGGATACAATGTCGCTGTCGATGTATTATAGAAAGCTGTTACGTACGGTCAGCTATTGAAAACTGTTACGTATGTTCAACTACAGAGTACTAGTATATCAAAGGTTATAACGTCCGGAACCTTAGATCGGATGGGACTGACACTGGCTAAGCCTCCTTTAGTGCAAATCGCTCGAAATCAAGAGTTTTTCAAATTCTCAGCCAACCAGACAGAAACAGCTTGACGTTTGGACTTTGTGAACAATTCACAAATTTGTACGATCACATCATCCAAGCTCCAAACCAGTTTGTTCAAACGCATACCATGTCTGCATTTTTTCAAGTTTACGTGGACTCAACGGCCGGGGGCCTTATGACGTTACGTTTGAAGTTGGTCGTGAACGTATCAGATTCACAGGACTTTCAACCGGACCAAGCGGCTCGGTCAGTGTTCATGGCACGGTGCCTCAACAATTTTGTCCTTTTTACCTGCTAAATTAAAATTTGTAACAATCGCCTCTCAGATCCAGTTCGGCCGTTTGAGCTCTCTCTTTCCATTTAACTGCGACCTTTCCTCCGAATTGAGAGCAATGTGCATGATTCTACACAACGGTTCAAATTGCCATACCACCTCAGCGTTTACCACGATTGTTGCGGACCACCTAGAATTTTTTCCTATAAAGTTGAGCACCACACCTTTGACTCTTGAACTCTTTCCAGAAACTTGTTGCCAACTTTGATGTCACTATATGAAGTTACGGTACATCTCCAAAGACTTGATGTTTCGATGCGATGTGAAAAAGACAGGCGAAACAACGTATTTCAGTTGCTGCAGCTAATCTCATATTGACTCAGCGGTCGGGGGGCCTTATGACGTACGAAGATGGTCACGAACATCTCGGATCGACAGTTCGAATCTCTGGTTTTGAGCCTCGTTTTCACTCAACGGCCGGGGGGCCTTAAGACGTCTGAAGATGGCTGGGAACGTATCAGATCGACAGCTCGGCTCCCTAGCTTTCCATCTCATGGGAACACTGGTATGGAGCCGCAGCAATCTGTTCCCTATGACCAGCTAAACTCTGCAACAACTGAATTTTGATACTCCTATATGAGAGCTATCTTTTTTCTTGTTTTGTGGCCAAATAAATGATTGTGCAGCTTAATGCATATCTGAAGCTTTGATGTTTTGATGCTGTGTGAAAAAGACAGACTCGGCAGCTCACTTTAGTTGATGTAACCAAGTCGCCCCTCTTTAGGGGCCTGTGTGTGTGTGAAACCCGCTAGCTGTCATGCGGACAAGAACCACTAAGTATCTAATTCTGCAGGGGGCAGTGACAGAGTTTGTGGGGTCACTGCCAACGAAGACGCCCACATTCTCTGGTGATGCATTGGGAGACGTCCTGATGTGTACCTGCAAATGAACTAGACAAACTGTTCTCATCAGGCTGTTTCAGGTCATCGATCAGATTCGATCAGGTTTGTAAATCCATTTGCTTCAAACCTACTTCCTTTCCGATTTACTGTCCAGGCTGATTCCTTAGGCACTACACAGGCGATGGCTATCTCGACTTTCTCCAGTGTTACATCAGAGTAGATTCATTCTACTCTCAACAGTCTACTCTCAACAGTGCGTGTATTTTTCTAAAATTGTTTTTTGTTGCAACATGATGGATTTGCCTCCCCAATCTATGGTCATTTTGGATGGGGAAAAAGGTGCGGAGAAACAATCCGTTCTTATTTGTGTGGCAGACCATGGACATGTCTTCCTTGAATGGCCAGTTTTTGAAGAGGAACCTCATCCTCAAAGCTTGAATTCTCCACGAAATGGCCATTCTTCCGACAGGAACATCCCATTCTCTTGACAATCCGGTAGGAGCTTTGAAACTATTGCATTTGATTGTAAGTTGTATCCGCCCACTATACCACCATTGTATCCCAAACATTGCCATTGATCATGTCCCTACGCTTACTGTTGTATTACTCGTTACTAGTTGTATTTCCACTGGATCCAGCTATATATATATATATCAACAAAATTACAAGTGGATCCAGCGATAGATTCCCTCTAGACTACCATTCATTCACCCTTAGATGATCATCAAATTACATCAAATTACAATGAACTTCCTATTCAACTACCATGAAATTACCATGGTATCGCCAATGATGTCCTTAAGATTACCATGACATGGGATGATGATCACGACAGAGGCAACGAGTTGATGCAGCACTGAAAGAGCTGGAGACGGCTGGCTTTGGGAGGCTGTTGGTTCAAAGGGGGGATCGAATTGAGCAACACTGATGGAGTATACATATACAGTATTTACATATGTATATATATATACACATATATTATATGGTCAATTGCTGGTTATGAATTGGAATTGCGAAGCTGCTTCAAGTGGTTAGCTGCCTGGGGCATTTTTCGGTTGCAATTTTCAGGCCCTATTTGAAGTCCTGGCGACCGGATTTCATTCAAAACTGTTGGTGGTTGACAAGTGCAGCGACCTTTTGGTTGTCCCATGGGTTTGCAATAGAGATACATCAAATCTGGTCGAAGAAGCTGAGCACTTAGAACCTGTACTGACCTGCATCCCAGTTTGGAAGTTCTTTGCATGACTATGGTTGAATATCATCCACTGACACGTGGGTTTTTTGTCAACCTCATATATACAACATGTTCGCCAGCTCCTAAGTAGGATGCATATCCAAGCCCGGAAATCCAATGTCTATCCATTTATAGGGTATCTCCATTCCCAGGTGATTTTCCCAGTAGAAACCGGTAGAAAATCTGATGAAAGCCTCCGAGGAAGCGGCCAGTGATGGATCTGGGCTGCGCCTACCATGACTTCTCGAAGGGTCTGCTGCGCGACTCAGCAGTGGAAAACGGGCAGTTCGAAGTGTTACGTATGAACAAATTGTGGTTTTCCACAGCTGCAAGATATTACCAGGAGATACCAGGAGGTTTTTTCTGGATTTTCTGAGTTGATTTTGAATTTTCCCATTGGTTTATCTTCTAGGGTAATTTTTTCCTTTTTGCCGCCTTCTAGAGCAAGTCCACGTATATGGTCAACATTCGGGCAGCTTTATTCTGAGAATGGTCTTCGGGAAAACCCGCACGAAACTTCTACATTAGGGCGTAAAATCGGCGCCGGCGTGAAACGCACAGTTCTTTGTTGGTTTTTCCTTAAAGATCTTAAAACAATCCATGGACCCACAACATTGTTATAGTCGGTTTTGGTATTGGGTCAGATCTAGGGAGGTCATCATGTCAACACCCATTGTAATTATCCACATTTTTGGCTACCCAATAACTGGGATAGTATCGAGTGACATCCTGTTTCCCTCTATTTTCCAGCAACCAAACATGGCAATGTAACACCCCCATTTAGTTGGATGATTTTCCCAGCTAAGTTTGCTGCATGTCTATCGGGATTTCTCAGCCATTGAAGCAAGGAATCCAGCTGGATTTAATGGACTTTCCTGAAGTGTTTGGAGCTGAGAATGCGTCGTTGTGGCCTCACCTACAAATTATAAGCTCCAGTAAAGATTTTGTACAGCTTTCTTTTTTTGGTATGTGTGTTAATAGGTGGACAAGCAAGACAGATGGATAGATGAGATTACATGAGATGCATGAGATGTGATGAGATGAGAACAGATTATATAGATAATACAAGGTGAGAAATCAGATAGTATATATATATAGATCCATCGATCGATAGGTCGATAGATCGATAGATAGATAGCTGGATAGGAAGAACGAAAGAAACAAACCTAGGTAGCTGTAGAGAAAAGAAAGAAAAGAAAAGAACAGAACAGAACAGAAAGAAAGACAGAAAGAACGGACGAAAGAACGAAAGAAAGAACGTAAGAAATAAAGAAAACGTATCGATAGATAGATAGGTAGATAGATAGAAAGATAGAAAGATAGAAAGATAGAAAGAAAGAAAAATAGAAAGAAAGATAGATAGACACATAGTACATAGATACATAGATAGATAGATAGCTGTAAAAGCTGAAAACAGAGAAAGAAACAAGACAGAAAAACTAGAAAGAAACGGAGAGAAAAAGAAAGACACGCAGAAAGAAATGAATGAATGAATGAATGAATGAATGGAATGAAATGAAATGAATGAATGAATGAAATGAATGAATGAAAGAAAGACAGAAAGAAAGAAAGAAAGAAAGACAAGAAAGAAAAAAAGAAAAGAAGAGAAAAGAAAGAAGGAAACACATATATACAGACAGATAGATAGATATAGATAGATACATAGGTAAATGGACATATGTATATGATTGTATATGTAGATATGTTTGTGGTGCCCAGGGGGTAGGTTTCTATGGGCATTTGCATATTGTGAAGATTGCATGCTGCGGCAATATTGGGTCCTTATCCTGGCCAAATCGTGGTAAAACGTGGAGGATGTGCTCATTATGCGGTCCTGTCTAACTGGGGGTGGCTCATTGGAGGGTGATGGGATTATAAACATATTGCAAGTTGCAAGTTACCTATAAGATCCATAAGGCTTATAAGGGCAATCAGCTGTTGCTGAAATCACACGCTATATTCTAATCATTTTATATATAATGTATCCGTGCGATGGGACTTCCGACTTGCCAAACAAAATCCATACCACGAGGGTCGAAAAATTGAAATCCAGGTTGGCTCTGATTGACAGATCCATGAAGAGCATGCACTGCCGGCATGGTGGTCTGGAAGGCCAGACGGTGTGTTCTTTGGGTCAGAATTCAAGGTCTGCGGGGCCGTACTTTTTTAATGTGTGGCCTGTTTAGCATTCTTTGGGTATCACCTTGCATCACCTTGCCATTTTAAGGGATATGCCGTTCTTGACCCATGGCCAAATGTAGAAAAGGGAGGTTGTTGACCATTTACCATAACGCGCTGTGTTGAGAGTGCGGCGAGCCAGTAGCATGTGGCTTGAGTATCCCAAGGGCGACAACGGTGCAAACATGTTCTTTTTGGATGCAAGACTCACATAGTGACGCATAGCCATTTGGATATCAGTTATACTATGTTTATATATACTCACACATAGATTCACATAGATTCAAACACACAGACAGACACATGCACTGCAGGCCCCCAGAAATATAAGTTACATCGGATATTTCCTGCCCCAGTCAGGCCTCAACGTGATCGCTCGCCACTATGAAGGCCCAGCACAGCAGGACGCGACATGTTGAGAAGCACTCCGGGCACCCTGGGTGGCAGGTTTGGGTAGAAATCCGTTCTAGCAACCCCCAAAAGGATAGAAAATGTTGATTTTACCACTATTATTTGAGTAGGATCTTAAGAGTTTTTGTTTTTCTATCTTTTTGGGCGTTGCTATTGTGTTTTCAGATAGTTACAGCGATTAGTGGCTGTACCGGGTCATAACATCTGGCTTCATTGAGTTTATTATAGAATGGGCTAGCGCCCGGGTGCCGCCGACCCCCCTTCTGGGGGGTTGGGCTGAAGGTGGTTGGTCTATATCTAGCCCAGCCACGTCCCAGACTTTGTACAGTTGTAAGGGTGCGTGCCAATAAGAAGCCATTGATGTGTGACCTTGGGGTGCCTGTTGGCTGCAGGATGAAGCGTGCCAAGGGAATGTTTAAGCGATGTGGCCTTGGGGCAGCGCTATTGCCTGCGCGGTTCGGCGTTCCGAGAAGCTTTTGCACAGTTTGCAGGGTTTTAAGGGTTTTAAGGGTAAGCGTTTAAGGGCTGGCAAACGGCAGGCTTGGACGCCCATTAAGGGTTTTCAGGGTTTTAAGGGTTTTGAGGGTTTTTAATGGTTTTAAGCGTTTTAAGGGTTTAAGGGCTGGCAAATGGCAGGCTTGGACGCCCATAAGAAGCCATTGATGTGTGGCCTTGGGGTGCCTGTTGGCTGCAGGATGAAGCGTGCCAAGGGAATGTTTAAGCGATGTGGCCTTGGGGCAGCGCTATTGCCTGCGCGGTTCGGCGTTCCGAGAAGCTTTTGCACAGTTTGCAGGGTTTTAAGGGTTTTAAGGGTAAGCGTTTAAGGGCTGGCAAACGGCAGGCTTGGACGCCCATTAAGGGTTTTCAGGGTTTTAAGGGTTTTGAAGGTTTTTAAGGGTTTTAAGCGTTTTAAGGGTTTTAAGGGTTTAAGGGCTGGCAAACGGCAGGCTTGGACGCCCATAAGAAGCCATTGATGTGTGGCCTTGGGGGTGCCTGTTGGCTGCAGGATGAAGCATGCCAAGGGAATGTTTAAGCGATGTGGCCTTGGGGCAGCGCTATTGCCTGCGCGGTTCGGCGTGCCGAGAAGCTTTTGCACAGTTTGCAGGGTTTTAAGGGTTTTAAGGGTAAGCGTTTAAGGGCTGGCAAACGGCAGGCTTGGACGGCCATTATTAAGGGTTTTCAGGGTTTTAAGGGTTTTGAGGGTATTTAAGGGTTTTAAGGGTTTAAGGGCTGGCAAACGGCAGGCTTGGACGCCCATAAGAAGCCATTGATGTGTGGCCTTGGGGTGCCTGTTGGCTGCAGGATGAAGCATGCCAAGGGAATGTTTAAGCGATGTGGCCTTGGGGCAGCGCTATTGCCTGCGCGGTTCGGCGTTCCGAGAAGCTTTTGCACAGTTTGCAGGGTTTTAAGGGTTTTAAGGGTAAGCGTTTAAGGGCTGGCAAACGGCAGGCTTGGACGGCCACTAAGGGTTTTCAGGGTTTTAAGGGTTTTGAGGGTTTTTAAGGGTTTTAAGGGTTTTAAGCGTTTTAAGGGTTTTAAGGGTTTAAGGGCTGGCAAACCGCAGGCTTGGACGCCCATAAGAAGCCATTGATGTGTGGCCTTGGGGTGCCTGTTGGCTGCAGGATGAAGCATGGCAAGGGAATGTTTAAGCGATGTGGCCTTGGGGCAGCGCTATTGCCTGCGCGGTTCGGCGTTCCGAGCAGCTTTTGCACAGTTTGCAGGGTTTTAAGGGTTTTAAGGGTAAGCGTTTAAGGGCTGGCAAACGGCAGGCTTGGACCCCCATTACGGGTTGTAAAGGTTTTGAGGGTTTTTAAGGGTTTTAGGGGTTTAAGGGCTGGCAAACGGCAGGCTTGGACGCCCATAAGAAGCCATTGATGTGTGGCCTTGGGGGGCCTGTTGGCTGCAGGGTGAAGCATGCCAAGGGAATGTTTAAGCGATGGCATTTAGGGCTGGCAAACGGCAGGCTTGAACGCCCATAAGAAGCCATTGATGTGTGGCCTTGGGGTGCCTGTTGGCTGCAGGATGAAGCATGGCAAGGGAATGTTTAAGCGATGTGGCCTTGGGGCAGCGCTATTGCCTGCGCGGTTCGGCGTTCCGAGCAGCTTTTGCACAGTTTGCAGGGTTTTAAGGGTTTTAAGGGTAAGCGTTTAAGGCCTGGCAAGCGGCAGGCTTGGACCCCCATTACGGGTTGTAAAGGTTTTAAGGGTTTTGAGGGTTTTTAAGGGTTTTAAGGGTTTTAGGGGTTTAAGGGCTGGCAAACGGCAGGCTTGGACGCCCATAAGAAGCCATTGATGTGTTGCCTTGGGGTGCCTGTTGGCTGCAGGGTGAAGCATGCCAAGGGAATGTTTAAGCGATGGCATTTAGGGCTGGCAAACGGCAGGCTTGGACGCCCATAAGAACCCAGGATGTGTGGCCTTGGGGTGCCTGTTGGCTGCAGGATGAAACATGCCAAGGGAATGTTTAAGCGATGTCGCCTTGGGGCAGTGCTATTGCCTGCACGGTTCGGCGTTCCGAGCAGCTTTTGCACAGTTTGCAGGGTTTTAAGGGTTTTAAGGGTAAGCGTTTAAGGCCTGGCAAACGGCAGGCTTGGACCCCCAAGGCTTGGACGCCCATAAGAAGCCATTGATGTGATGTGTGGCCTTGGGAGCCTGTTGGCTGCATTAAGGCCTGGCAAACGTTTTAAGGGTTTTGAGGTTTGTAAGGGTTTTAGGGGTTTAAGGGCTGGCAAACGGCAGGCTTGGACGCCCATAAGAAGCCATTGATGTGATGTGTGGCCTTGGGGTGCCTGTTGGCTGCATTAAGGCCTGGCAAACGGCAGGCTTGGACCCCCATGACGGGTTGTAAAGGTTTTAAGGGTTTTGAGGGTTTTTAAGGGTTTTAAGGGTTTTAGGGGTTTAAGGGCTGGCAAACGGCAGGCTTGGACGCCCATAAGAAGGCATTGATGTGTGGCCTTGGGGTGCCTGTTGGAAACGTTTTAAGGGTTTTGAGGGTTTTTAGGGGTTTTAGGGAGGGGTGGCAAACGGCAGGCTTAGACGCCCAGAAGAAGCCATTGATGTGTGGCCTTGGGGTGCCTGTTGGCTCGGGGTGGAGCATGCCAAGGGAACGTTTAAGCGATGGCATTGAGGGCTGGCAAACGCGTTGAAGGCCTGGCAAACGGCAGGCTTGGACCCCGAGTACGGGTTGTAAAGGTTTTAAGGGTCTAAGGGTTTTGCGGGTTTTTAAGGGTTTGAAAGGTTTTAGGGGTTTAAGGGCTGGCAAACGGCAGGCTTGGACCCCCAAGGCTTGGACGCCCATAAGAAGCCATTGATGTGATGTGTGGCCTTGGGAGCCTGTTGGCTGCATTAAGGCCTGGCAAACGTTTTAAGGGTTTTGAGGGTTTGTAAGGGTTTTAGGGGTTTAAGGGCTGGCAAATGGCAGGCTTGGACGCCCATAAGAAGCCATTGATGTGATGTGTGGCCTTGGGAGCCTGTTGGCTGCATTAAGGCCTGGCAAACGTTTTAAGGGTTTTGAGTGTTTTTAAGGGTTTTAGGGGTTTAAGGGCTGGCAAACGGCAGGCTTGGACGCCCAGAAGAAGCCATTGATGTAATGTGTGGCCATGGGGTGCCTGTTGGGCAAACGGCAGGCTTGGACGCCCATAAGAAGCCATTGATGTGATGTGTGGCCTTGGGGTGCCTGTTGGCTGCATTAAGGCCTGGCAAACGGCAGGCTTGGACCCCCATGACGGGTTGTAAAGGTTTTAAGGGTTTTGAGGGTTTTTAAGGGTTTTAAGGGTTTTAGGGGTTTAACGGCTGGCAAACGGCAGGCTTGGACGCCCATAAGAAGCCATTGATGTGTGGCCTTGGGGTGCCTGTTGGAAACGTTTTAAGGGGTTTGAGGGTTTTTAGGGGTTTTAGGGGTTTAAGGGCTGGCAAACGGCAGGCTTGGACGCCCATAAGAAGCCATTGATGTGTGGCCTTGGGGTGCCTGTTGGCTCGGGGTGGAGCATGCCAAGGGAATGTTTAAGCGATGGCATTTAGGGCTGGCAAACGCGTTGAAGGCCTGGCAAACGGCAGGCTTGGACCCCGAGGACGGGTTGAAAAGGTTTTAAGGGTGTAAGGGTTTTGCGGGTTTTTAAGGGTTTGAAGGGTTTTAGGGGTTTAAGGGCTGGCAAACGGCAGGCTTGGACGCCCATAAGAAGCCATTGATGTGTGGCCTTGGGGTGCCTGTTGGAAACGTTTTAAGGGTTTTGAGGGTTTTTAGGGGTTTTAGGGGTTTAAGCGCTGGCAAACGGCAGGCTTGGACGCCCATAAGAAGCCATTGATGTGTGGCCTTGGGGTGCCTGTTGGAAACGTTTTAAGGGTTTTGAGGGTTTTAGGGGTTTAAGGGCTGGCAAACGGCAGGCTTGGACGCCCAGAAGAAGCCATTGATGTGTGGCCTTGGGGTGCCTGTTGGCTCGGGGTGGAGCATGCCAAGGGAATGTTTCAGCGATGGCATTTAGGGCTGGCAAACGCGTTGAAGGCCTGGCAAACGGCAGGCTTGGACCCCGAGTACGGGTTGTAAAGGTTTTAAGGGTTTAAGGGCTTTTGCGGGTTTTTAAGGGTTTAAAGGGTTTTAGGAGTTTAAGGGCTGGCAAACGGCAGGCTTGGACGCCCATAAGAAGCCATTGATGTGTGGCCTTGTGGTGCCTGTTGGAAACGTTTTAATAAGGGTTTTTAGGGGTTTTAGGGGTTTAAGGGCTGGCAAACGGCAGGCTTGGACGCCCATAAGAAGCCATTGATGTGTGGCCTTGGGGTGCCTGTTGGAAACGTTTTAAGGGTTTTGAGGGTTTTTAGGGGTTTAAGGGCTGGCAAACGGCAGGCTTGGACGCCCATAAGAAGCCATTGATGTGTGGCCTTGGGGTGCCTGTTGGCTCGGGGTGGAGCATGCCAAGGGAATGTTTAAGCGATGGCATTTAGGGCTGGCAAACGCGTTGAAGGCCTGGCAAACGGCAGGCTTGGACCCCGAGGACGGGTTGTAAAGGTTTTATGGGTTTAAGGGTTTTGCGGGTTTTTAAGGGTTTGAAGGGTTTTAGGGGTTTAAGGGCTGGCAAACGGCAGGCTTGGACGCCCATAAAAAGCCATGGATGTGTGGCCTTGGGGTGCCTGTTGGAAACGTTTTAAGGGTTTTGAGGGTTTTTAGGGGTTTAAGGGCTGGCAAACGGCAGGCTTGGACGCCCATAAGAAGCCATTGATGTGTGGCCTTGGGGTGCCTGTTGGCTCGGGGTGGAGCATGCTAAGGGAATGTTTAAGCGATGGCATTTAGGGCTGGCAAACCCGCGGGGGGCCTGGTTGATGTGGCCTTGGGATGCCTGTTGCTAAGAAAGACAAGTTCCACACCTGCGGTGGTCCCAGGCGCCGCCCCTGCCTTGGCTAAGGCCCGGGTCGGCGGACAATCCACTGAATCCACTATAGGAATTGTTGGAGCCAATCTCAACCAAACAGTAGAGGGAGATGACTTGGGGGTTTTATTAATCCTAGCTCAACATTAGAGAATATTGCGATCGGTGAATTGTCTAACAACTACCTGACATGACACCGCACACTTTCTGGTCATCTTTTTCATCTCACTGAAAGCGGTGTGATGCTCACTTCGGTTGGTGTCACCCCGAGACCGTGCGCAGCGAAGGGAGATGACAGAAGTTTTAGTTGAGGCAATGCTGTTTATATACATGTTTATTAATACCCCATGTGTCACCAAAACAAACAATTTGCAGGGAATATTTTGCAAGTTCTACATGGACTCACCACCACAGTAGGAAAGAGTTGGACGCAGGAGGCGGGAGGAGGAGCGGACGGGAGTGCACAACCAAAACAAGAACCCCACACAAAGATGTGGGGAACAGCATTCTGCAGTGATTTTGGGCGCTGTTTTTGTTTGGCGTGGCATAAGTCTAATCTTGGTAGGATGACAGTGCTTTTGGCTTGTATTGCAAAGCAACACATGAAAAGCCATCGATGATTCCGTGAGGTGGCTCCGGTCACCCCTTCTGAGCTGCTGGTTCAGCCGTGGACCCCGGACGGTGAGCCACCAGAGACAGAGGATGAGGAGGGGACGTAGGAAATCATGACCTGCCACAAGTTGGATGAGAAGTGGAACCCGCCTTGACACATTCTGCAGTGATTTTGGGCGCTGCTGTTTTTGTTTGGCGCGGCATAAGTCTAATCTTGGTAGGATGACGGTGCTTTTAGCGTGTATTGTAAAGCAACACATGAAAAGCCATCGAAGATTCCGTGAGGTGGCTCCGGTCACCCCTTCTGAGCTGCTGGTTCAGCCGTGGACTCCGGACGGCGAGCCACCAGTGACAGAGGATGAGGAGGGGACGTAGGAAATCATGACCTGCCACAAGTTGGATGAGAAGTGGAACCCGCCCAGACACATTCTGCAGTGATTTTGGGCGCTGCTGTTTTTGTTTGGTGCGGCATAAGTCTAATCTTGGTAGGATGACAGTGTTTTTAGCGTGTATTGTACAGCAACACATGAAAAGCCATCGATGATTCCGTGAGGTGGCTCCGGTCACCCCTTCTGAGCTGCTGGTTCAGCCGAGGACCCCGGACGGCGAGCCACCAGTGACAGAGGATGAGGAGGGGACGTAGGAAATCATGACCTGCCACAAGTTGGATGAGAAGTGGAACCCGCCTTGACACATTCTGCAGTGATTTTGGGCGTTGTTTTTGTTTGGTGCGGCATAAGTCTAATCTTGGTAGGATGACGGTGCTTTTCGTTACAGACAACACATGAAAAGCCAGCGATGATGATTCCATGAGGTGGCTCCGATCACCCTTTCATGTTTGTGCCAGACGGTGTTGCTACATCTCGAAGTTTTAGCACCGACACATTTTCTCTTATTCCTGGCTGGTCTCGGAGGAGGTGGCAAAGCCGGCCAAGCGCAGCATCGGCTTGGGCCCCTTCGCGCGGCGGGTCCGCCAACGGAGGGCGCTCAAGTGGGAGGCAGAGGGTGTGTTTTTATACTTTAGACTACTACCCAGGGGCCTTGGTGGATCATGACCGTAAACCCTCAAATAAAACTGGTCTAACATGGAATTCCTACATCTTATTTAAAAACAACAAAAAGATCTATAAAAGGGCGCTAACAGCAAAGTCTAGAATGGGGTTCTCTCGTGCGGTTTTTGGTTATGTCATTTGATATAACGTATATGAGGTCTTGTATGCATGTGTGGAATTAAAAAATGTTCAAAGCTAAAACTTAATGCTAAACTATCACAACGCATCACAACTGATGCAACACGCAGGAGAGTGTAGCTGAAGTGGTCCTCCTTCCGTCGTTCTTCGACGGCCTCTGCGAAGGGCCGGACGGCGGCCCGTTTCAGCACACGCAAGCGCCCTTCGTCCTGGACGACTTCCGCGCACTCTGGGCGGAACTCTTCCCAGCGGTGCTGGCAAAGCTTCTCAGGAAGCAGGAGGCCCCATGCCTTCCAAAGCACCTTGCTCGCAGGTGGGCTCCCTTCAGCGCCCTGTCTGTGGACCTGCAGCGGCTTGGCTAAAATACCAGTTCTCCCAACAAGAGACCCCAAACAGTGTATAGTGAGGTGTCTAAGGGGGATACACTCCACACTTTACACTCTATGCTTTACACTCCGCACTCCACACTCTACAATTTACACTCTACGCTCCCTACTCTACACTTTCAACTCTACATTCCACACTCCACACTCCACACGTCACGCTCCACACTTTACACTCTACACTCCACACTTCACACTTGACACTTTACACTCCACACTCTACACTCTTCACTTCACACCACGCACTCCCCAGGTTACACTCCACACACCACACTTTACACTGTACACTCCACACTTTGCACCCCAAACTCCACACTGTACACTCCACACTTTACACTCCACACCCGCACTTTACGCTCCACGCTTTACACTTTATACTCCCCGCTCCACATTTTGCACTCCTCACTTTACATTTTACACTCCTCACCCCGCACTTCACGCTCTACACTTTACACTCCACGCTTTACACTCCACGCTCCACACTCCACAGTCTACACTTTACATTCCACACTCTGCACTCCATACTCTACACTCCACACTTTACACTCCACACTTTGCAGCGTACTTCAGAGATTGTTGGATTACAAAATGAATGGCAGTCCCAATCCAAGCTTTGCCTGCATTGCTTGTGTCAACAGCAAATACCAGTACAAAAATATTCTCCAAAACAGCAGTTGTGCGCCACACGACACCTGTGAGGTTCAAGATTGTTTGGGTCTGGGCTACAATCTACATCATCGGCTTAAAAGAAGTGCCAAGTGCCACAGGTTTCCAGATGAAGCCCGCATTTTGCTGGAACCACGACTATCATTTCTTCAGTGAAACTCAATGGTCCAAGTGGTGGTTTGGGCCAAGGGCTCGCCTCTGAATCACCCAGCTTTTAATGGCAGATGCCAGAAGTTTTCACATTTTTGTGCAGGTGATACTGGTGATACCCAACTGATTCGTAGATATTCATAGTACATATCTGACATATCCCCAGCGACAGGAGCGCTTGGTGTTCCATGCGGATAACTTCGTGGTGGCTGACAGGGTGTCCCTGGCCGACAATCGGAATTCGATGGTGGATGCTGTAGATTAGATGTATAAAAAAACATCATGATTGCTACATGATACACTTCCAGTTGCACCAGAATGGTGGTTTTATGTGGTTTTCACCAGGTGGTTTAGCTGACATGTTTCTTGAGTTTATCATACACTTCGAGATCAAGGAGTTCTGAATGGGCTTTTCCGTCAATTTTTGCAGACCCTCACCACATGTCTTCGGTCCCAAATCTAAGGTTTGGATGTATCCTGCGACAGGCTGCGGGACGAATGGGGCCCTGAAAGACCATCCCAAGGGCTGCAGAATCTGGGGTCCAAATGGTCATGGGAAGTGCAGTTGGGGCCATGATTAGGACGGTTTCATCGTGTGCCCACTTATGAAGAGGGACTGCTCCCCAGGTTTTTCCTTTAGCCCGCTGTCAGTCTGAGGTTTAAACTGCCATCCAGTGGAAATCATTCAACCGAATTGTATCAAACTGTAAGGTCTCTCCAGCTGTGCCGTAATTTTCGGGCCAACCACTGAAGTGGACCTCAGAAGTGGACCTTTTTGTCCTTGTTGGCTCCAGGACGGAAAGAATCCCAACCTGACTCTTCACTTCCGTGAACATCAGGGCGCCGGCTACGTGCGCATGAAGGACCTGTGGCTGGGGGCTTCAACTGGGTCTCCAGTTGAGGATGATGCAACAGGAGCCATGAAAAAATGGAGGGGTTGAAAACGGCCATGTTGACCCAGGAGATAAGAGGACACTTGTACCTGCAGAAGGGAGAGGTGCCATGGCTGCCATGGTCGACTTAGTTGGATATTGGATTTTTCCCATTGGAGGTCGGTCATCAATCCAGGAATTTTTATACCCCGCATATAAGGATTCCCATGAGATGGATGACCAGCCATATTTTGAGCATGGCACATATGGATGGATAAGCACATTTGCCTGCACTGCAACTTTATGTATCAGACAGACACAGAAAGTGTTTAGGTAGCCATCATCATCTTGTATCACACGCATGTGGATGCATGCATAGTCATCATAATCTTACTTTGGGGTACAGTAGATATACTACAATATGGCATCATCGTCAAGAGTAGAACTACACAAATCATAAAAACACCAAAACTAATGATTATCATTTTTTCAGAAGGATAAACTATAGACTTTAGCAGCTTTAGCACCATGATTAAAGCTGGAAGTTGCTCCATTTTCTACCTCAGCTCCCCGCGTAGGCACGGCATTTCTGGAGCCATGGCATCCCAGCCGGAGGAGAAGGTGCTGTCGGTCACCCTGTCACCTTGGAGCATCAGAAATGGGCGATGTTATTCTACCCAGAAAAGGGCCATAAAAAATGGGGAAATATCATGAAGATGTCATTGGAAAATTTCAATACCCAGAGTGATGGAATCTGAGACCAAGAGTGATGGAATCTGGAACCATCATGAAGCATCATGAAGCATCTATTTTTTGACTAGGAGTGATTTCGATGATTTTCGAAATACATATTTTTTGTGCTAGTTCCAACCCATTTTTGTTTCCATCTACTGAGATCAAGATGTTTGATTCTTGCTGATGTTTTTCTCTTCCTCTTGCTTGCTCTATATAATACGGGTTGGTGGTTTGGAACATTTTTTTATTTTTCCATATATTGGGAATAATCATCCCAACTGACTAATATTTTTCAGAGGGGTTGAAACCACCAACCAGAATAGAATGGGGAATCTGCCTGATGTTTTTCATTTTGTCCAGCCCACTTGAGCAAATCCAATTAACACTGCCAATGGGTATAGAACCGACAAGCAGCCAAAGATATGAGGTACCACATGTAACAAGCAAATATGAGGCACACTACTGTACCAGTAATGCCGATTCCAAAACAACATTCTGAGACAACAATGCCAAACACCTTTGATGACAACCATTTGTTGTTTGGACTTTCCAACAGGATAAGGATGTAGCTATATGTAGCTATGCAGATGGTTTCAACAATTTCTTGATGTCTGGCCTTGTTTGGCTCTCTCAGCAGAAATCCTGGTAGGTCATCCACACTGATGCTGGCCGCAAGGGTGTGATCTCGATGTATGATTTGGAGCCATACATAAGATTAAGCAAATGCCCAATGTCAACATATTCAACCTGAACATATCTCCAAGATCACCTGAATTCCGAAACTCGAACATCAAGAAACAACAAGATTCACTTTCCAACATCCATCGCAGCCGCAGGCGTGCGACAGCTGGGGCCCTATATTCTAGATTGTTGATTTTTCTGCCGCGGGTGCTGGGTGTGTGGTGCTACATCGTTCAAGGTTGGGACCCAGTGTCTGGTGGTTTCAAACTGATGAGCTTCTCCACTCAGCTGTTTCGTCAGAGACCTGCATGATTGGCATATGGCTTTGTCCAAAACTGGGCTACACAGGCGATACCAAGAAAACATGCCACATTTTTATGGGAACACATGGTTTCTGATCCTTTGCAATCGGGATCAATCGTCCATTTTTTCTGGTCGTGAATCTTGACAATCCATCATTAGCAACTGTATGTGATGTTCACAGGGGTGCTAGGGCTTTGATCAATAGCCATGGTTCTCCGATCCACTGATCCCACTGATCCCATCTTTCTTGGCTAAACGGCTAACATCCCCATTTTTTGCTTCCTAAAATATCTTAAAATCACCATTGTCATTGGCAAAACCCCATCTGTGCTTCCTAAAATCACCATTTTTAGGGGTTTCAACCGCTTTTTGTTCCCAGCGAAGTTCAGGGCACTGCAGCTATCAGGTCCCTCACCTGGCGCTGGCTGCGACCAAGCTTCATCAGGTGAACGTTCCAAGGGGTTTTATGGGGGGTTTAACCTGAAAAACTGGTTGAAGAAGCAACAGAAATGGGGTTTGGAACCAACCAACTGGAGATTTAAAAGGATTTACCATAGAGCCAACATTCAGAAAGAGACTTGACGACTAAACCATCAGTCAGACGCCGCATTAGAGGCTTATAACTTATAACATCGTATAACCAAGCAAGCAATTGAAGATTGTTGAAGTTGGGCAGATTCCCCCCAAACAACAAGAGAACTGTTTTTCAAGCCCGCTTGGACTAAGCCGTTTCCCCGCTAAAACAAATGATTTCAATGGTTTTCACAGGTATGCTTTTCCAATTAGACACGTGCAGGAGAAATCACAACATCCAGTGTTTGTCTGTGATTATCAATTATTTCCATCCCCGAATAGTAGGATCCCAATTGACTACATTTCAAGGCCGTTTGCAGAGTATCTTCTTTTGCATGTGCATATCGTTCATGGACCCGAAACTAGTCAAAGCAGGGTGAAATTTGCTGACCATCACTTGATTTCCACCATCTGGGCGCAGCTTGCGGCATGCAGACCACTTTTCTACCGGTTGGTTGATTCAGAGAGAGAGGTAGTGACCACCCCCACAGAACAATCAAGACGTATGGTATGGCAAACCAGTCCCTATTTTTCTCGTGTTTTTATCTATTGTCAGTGGTTTTCACTATGGTTGAAGTACCAGCCGCAGCCCCAGGGTAGTGAAATCCGATGGTCGACTTTTGGTTGCCAGATGGTGTCAGATGGAAAACGAACTTCATCGCAAACAGCAGGTGGGACAGGGTGGGCCCATTAAGGTGCCTATTGAGTTTGGGAAGCTTGGGACATGGAGGACATACCATTGCCACTGCCGTAACCTGGTTGTGACGGGCAAACTCCGCCGGAGTCAAACCTTTAATCAACTGAGGCGACCCAACAGTGGGAAGAGTTGGGGCTGTAATTTTCCCATTTTCCCTACTTCGAGCTGTGGACCTAGGAATCGTGTCAGTCATAACAAAGGGAAAGAACCCAGTTACATGAAAAAACAAGGGGATCTTCCCCAGTCAACCTGGGTTATGCTCACCCTTTACTGATGCAGGGGCGCATGCCCAAGTAAGGGGCGCACCCCAGGGTTTTGCATCCCACTGTATTATATATTATGTTACGTTATGTGTGTATATTTATAATTTTATATTGAGGGCTATCCATCTATCCATCGATCTAGCTATTTGATATTAATTATTTGATCCTCTTTGTCTATCTATTTGTCTATCTATAGAATTCTATCTATAGAATTCTGCGGAATTCTGCGGAATTCTATAGATCTGTAGTATCTATAGGATAGATCCCGTTTTTGTATGTGTTTGCCCCACTTTTCACAGGGTGTCGGACACTGCCTTCCTGACCTCGCTCCAGGCCAAGTGGCTCTTGCGCTTCACCTCTGCGGGTGAATTCCTGGGGATTGACCACGAGGTACCGTTGTCATGTCGTGGTTTTACAAGCTATAAGGGGATATGAGGTTTTAATAAGCGGATGATGGGGGATTTAAGTGTTTTTCATAGATAACTGTTTAACTGAAACAAAAACATGAAACTATGGGATAAAAGTATATAAAAAAAGTTATACATGGATATCACTGCAAGACGCACCTGTTGGTTGATGATTTTAACAATAATATAGGGAATTATACTAACCAACATGTTCTGAGGAATATAGTATACGCCAACCAATATAGGTTCCAAAAGTGTTTAACCCCTGTTGGTTGATGATTAGTTCGGGGAACCTACGTAACGACATTTAAATAGAGGGCGGGCCACACCGCGAGGCCCCCGAGGTAGTATGAAATACCAGTTTGATCCAGTTCGTATATTTAAATGTAGTTACGGAATGTTTCAATGGATTGGATTCCGTATGTTTAAATGGCCCGGCCAAGGAAAACCTTCCCGGAGGTAGTCCACAATACCTGTTCGTATATTTAAAAGTCCATATATTTAAATGTAGTTACCGTATGTTACCCAGAGAGAACTTCTTAGATATTTGACTCTGCAGAAACCATGGTTCCGTCTTCTGATAGAACGCACAGATTTCTGGTGTTTTCTGTTCTCTAAGAAAAACAATGATCGTGCTCCTACATGTTTTGGGTAAGATGTTGTAAGCTATGGGTGCTACATGGTGCTACGCCACAGATCATATGCACGTGCATGTGCTGAAACCACTTTATGATGCTGGTGAATAAATCTCCGATTCATGGTGTTGTTCCATAGATCAGATCACTGGGCTATCACTGTAACCAGTCTTCCTCACCACTGCTGATTAGTTCCCCATCCCAGCGGTGGAGAGTTGTAGGTGCTGGAGCAATTTCTCACGCGGTGGCTACCGGTCTGTGGCAACCTTAGCCGCAGAGGTTTAGCCAGAAATTGGATCCAGGGCATCTTTTTTTTTTAATCCATGCAGCCAGGCAGTCTGTTTCTGGAAGTTGAGAAGTGTATATACTGAGGTTAGTGGATTAGCATGGATTAGCTCTTGCTGTGAAGGGGCTGGATCACTGGTAGTTTTATGTCAAGAGGCGGCCTCGAGTTTAGATTGAACCCCTCGACGTTGCAACGGATCAAGGTTCTTCCTTAAGAGAAGATCCCTTGCATGTGCCTCGTGCTCAGAGGAAGGTGTGGAACTGATGGATCGCCATTCAGGTCGTGTTGTTTGCGCTTTGTAAATGCCATCTAGAGCCTTCGTTTTGTGGGGTTTCGTTGTACCCAATCACAATCACGCAGATGAAGCGATTCTGCCGAACTTTGGACAAGATACAGATTTTTCAATATTTCTTTCCAAAACACGATCCAACTTGTTCAGTAGCTGAAAGCCCATTTCGAGAAGATTGGCAATGCAACATCAGCGAGAGCACAGAATGCATACAATTGCACATAGTGTTCATATCTATAGATATATGTATAATATATATATATATATACACATACATACATACATGCATGCATGCATACATACAGACACACACACATACATACATACATACATACATACATACATTAATTACATACATACATTAATTACATACATACATACATACATACATGCATGCATGCATGCATGCATGCATGCATACATACATACATACATACACACACATACACACACACATACATACATACATACATACATACATACATACATACATACATACATACATACATACATACATACATACATACATACATACATACATACATATTTGGTGACTGATTATCCTGAGGCCTGTGTGAGAGAGCCCCCTTTGTAAAGCCTTATAACTTGACTGCAATGATGCTGACCAGTCACTGACCAGTCACTATAGCTGGAATAGTCGTACTCGCACATCGCAGCTGGCCAGATGATTCCTACTTTGTCTGCATCCTTTGTGGAGCGTCTTCAAAGGAGATGCCGATGCCCCGCAACCAGAGTTTGTTTTGGGGTCGGGTGTGGCGGTCACAGTGTCTAAGCCGCGGTTGTTTCAAATTTGAGGTCCACCACTGAGATAGATTTCTGATGATCTGTGGACTCACTGATCTTGCAACCGGAAATTCGCCTGATGACTGCATTGCTGCCAAGTGCTTTCCAAACTCACTAGTTACTGTACTTAGTTACAGTAACTCTTACTTGGTGAAACCAGGGTTTTAACAGGAATCCTATCCCCAACTTGCCCGAATTCCTGTTTGGTCAGCTTTCTGCATCTTTCTGTCAGGTTATCTATGATTCTATGGTTATTTTATATCAGGGATGTTTATATATGATCATATTAGCTCATGTTCTTTCACGCTCTTTCAGTTGGATCCCCAGTTTGTTGCTTCCTTCCAGTGGCAGTTTCGGCTCAGCTCCGCATTCCGGTAGCGATGGCTCCGCGTGAGCCAGGCGCACCAGCCAGGGGGTCCTCGGGGTCTCTGCTACACATCACTTGACACCGACAAAACATGGGGAATCAATCAAACAGGAAACACGGGGGATATTGACTTGATTATATATTTGTATATATGGCTGCAGCTGAAATGTAAGGTCCTGATCCATACCCCGGACGCACAGGCGATCCATACCCCTGATCCATATGCCCGATCCATACTCCCGATCCATACCTTTTTGAAGAGATTGAATTCATTTGAAATTTGATATCATTTGTGTCACTCCTTGGTTCCATACGGCCGGATCACCGCGTAGCGATCCATACCGTTTTTTGAGCCATAGCCTATAGACTTGTAAGTCCCAGTTTTATATACATTTTTGGGAGGTGAAACTTTCGGTGAAACATTTCTTATACATGGTTGTCAAAGGGTGGTGCCCCGCCCCAGTAGGGTCGTTGTTGTTCTCGAGAACATGACCAGGCAAAGCGGCGGAGAACGATGAGGAGCACAAGGCGGGCCGACGGGGGTGTGGCTGAGCAACGAGCACACCCGGAAGAATGGGGGTTGAAGTAAGGGATTTCAATGGATTTCATTTAACCATCCTAAATTGGGACAACTTGGGGACTTCACCGAGAAGCAGACTTGAAGATTTGAAGACTTGACTTAAGCCCAAAAATGGCTTTGGAGCTTGACTCAAGGAAAACTGCCTGAAATGGACACTTTTGGATTACATGTTTTGAATTTCAGGAGTGGAGTGCTGGTTCGCAAGATTGCCAAAGCCACATTTTTGCTTGAAGCATATCCCTGGAGTTGGGACCTAGGGCTAAGTGCGCCCCGGTTTCACACCACATCATGTGCTCTTTCACACTTAATGCCTCCAAGCGGGGTATGTCATATCTCGTAGAAACCATCGGGGCATTTTGAAGGTACAACATGCAAATATGATTAATGATGGTTAAGAGCAATATTACTTTTGGGGGACTAAAGATGTATAAAGATATATGCAGAGCTTACATTTACATATGCATATGGTGTAACAGTGTATGTAGTGTATATAATGTGTATAGTGTATAGAATGTATATCATATGTCATATATTAATTATATATAAAAAGTGTATATATATATATGTGATATGATCATGATTTCTTGGGACAGACCTGGTTGTGCTGACCCTGGTGCTGGGTCCTTTGATTTTGTTGTTGATCTGCTGAAATCTGGCGAGGCACCAACCATTTTATGGGGGTACGATAGGACACTTTGAGAAAGGTAACTCAACCATGTGATTTTGGGGTTTGTCTCAAAACGGGGGCCTTTGGCCCCCCACAGTTATGACACATTCTATTGTGGATGGGTGGTGTACTCCGTTGTCAGACAAATCCAAAGCTGCAATTGTCCAAGTGAGTGTGGAAAGCGACTTTTTCTCCAAACCATGGAAAAACGATGAAACCTATTTTTCATAGCAGGCCACCCATGACTACAATAATGGTTTTTCCCATCCGAAGTCCGCAGAACGCGACAGGGTCCGCAAAACGCGGTGGCAGAGGCGGTTCTGTACCCTCAGCAGCCACTTGGCAAGTTGGTTGAACCACGGCATGGGTTGTTTTTTCATCTTGCGATAGCTAAGTTGTCGCACAGAACTTGGTTAACTAGTAGGGTTTCAAGGGAATATAACTACAATTAACTATTATACTATACAGTTAATGGGGGTTAACTAACTTCAAATTCGGAGACCTCACCTTGTAGGCTGGCTCGGTTGAACATGGGATCAAGGTTGCCTCATTTTGACCGGGTTTTCCTCTCTGCGGTAGTCAATGAAATCGATCACGTATAGATAGGCATAGTCTATACCATTTGTTACCATATGGTGAATTTCACTATACATTCAAGTTACATACCCTCCCCTTCCGACAATCAAACATGGCTTTCCGGAGAATCCTCTGTTTTTGGATCGCTTCCAGGCATATGACGACGGCGCAGGTGGAAGCAGCCTTGTCCGAGCAACAGAGAGAGTTGTCCCTTGGCTGTGACGCGTGGACCTCCTTAGATACATTAACGATGTATATATATATATATATAATATATATATATATATTATATACATATATACTATATGTATAAAACAACATTAACCAACCATTTTCTTAGAAATCTTAGAATTTCATTGGATAGAATGCAGAGAAGCGATTGGACATAGATGCCACGATTTTTCGAAGTTGTGGAACATCGTGGATTTTCATGTTTGCTTGACATGCAAGATGTAAAGGCAACCATTTCACGGGGACCCAAATGGATACCATGGATGGAACGGCGGGTCCATCCCCGATCTGTCAACATCTGTCAACATCTGTCAACTGGGTGAATTCACGATGGTCATCGACCGATGCTTTCCATTAAAAATAATGATTTTACCGTTGATCTATGTCAGCGTGTTTGGTGCTTATAAAATCTAAGAAAAAAACTGTTTCTGTAGGTTGTGACTTAATCCTCTTTTTTGGACCACCTGGAACACCCTCTATGTCGCAAATAACATCCTTCTCATCGATTAAGCCCTCCATGTTGCGGGTTAAATCCTCAATCTATATAGTTTGACCCCCAATTTTGTTGCTTTAACTTGAACTTCTGAATGTTCACAGGAAGGGTCCCCCAAACAACAAGTCAGTTGCTTTAACTGTTCGATTTGTGGAGGATAGCTCTATAGTTAGACAAAACATCATTTGGGGCCCGGGACGCATATCCAAAGCGCAGGCACATGCTGGTGGCCCACCACTACGAGACTGCCAGGCAGTTCCTCGGAGCAAGGGATGCCAGGCAGTTCCCGGTGCAGCTGGCGATTGAAACCGGATGATGGGATGAGGATCCCTGAGCCTTTGGGGATTTTTTTCGGGTTGAAACATGGTGAAACCATCAACCAACATACGAATTGGCTGGTCATTTTCGATATTTTCGATCCACCTCAGTCATTTTCGTACTGGTACTTTGACTCATTCTGCAACCATCGCCCATACATGCCATACCTATATTCTGTGCTGGACTTGTATGATGTATGAGAACCATTGGGAACCCCAAAAAAGATGCCGCACAGTGTTTCCAGCATGATCAGGATGTATGTATATGACTGTATATGATGTCTTTCTGAAAATCTCCAGGTTTTCAACTTTTCGACATCTTTCCTGGGCTTGTTGTACTTATGTCGGCAACCTCCCAAGGATGTTGGCGTCCAGGGACCAGAAGCTTGGCTGAGACCCCTTCCATAAGGCTTGGAAGATTGGTCACTAAGAAATCGCCATTTTCAGGGTCTATCTGTTAATTTCCTGGAGGGTATGAGCCATGGAGAGTTTCTTGTGTATTTCCGGTATGGTGTATTTCAGTGTTTCATAAGTTTAAAGGCGACAACATATGGGAAAGGGGGTCATTCTGTGCCATTTTGATAGGGAAACTTATGATAAACCATGGGTTTTATTTTGGGGTCCCAAATTCAGAGACAAACTCAAAACTTGTTGGATCATGTTGGATCTACTTGTACTTCTATAAAAAAACGGAGTTCAATGGATTTCATAGATGAACTTAGATGAACTTAGCATATTTCAGCACAGAAAATGCCCGGAATTTGAGGATGGCCATGGCCTGTCAGATCGAGAACCAGGAGCTTCGCGCGCAGATCGGGGAGTTGCGGAAGCAAAACTCCAGCTCTGCGACTTGGCACCTGGAAGGGTCCGCTTGGGAAGATTGGATTCTTCAATCGGGAACAAGATATACCATACTGATACTATAGTAACTATACAATAGTATACATATGTATACATTAATATACTATATATATATATATATATAGATCCTCGATTGCTTAGTATCTTCGTATAGATGGATATTTATGATCATTTAAGCATCACATCAGATGGCCTCTGAGACGAGTCATCTCTGAGGTTCATGTGTCAAGGGTCTAAGACTGTCATGGACCAGCTATGGAAGCCTTGGAGCATTTGAAATAGTTTGATGATTTACCTATTAAAAATGGGTGGATTTTCCATAGCAAACTGTTAGTTTACCAGGGAGTACATTTGAGATCAGGAAATGGATAGACATGGGGATATTTTTCACCATCCATCATGGATGGGATATGATTTGGGTCACTCTGAAGATGGGGATATCCCTTAAAAATGCTATTTTTTAATAGGGAAACTGCTGATAAACCATAATATTTTGGGGTTGTCCCCTAGGTTTTTCAGACACGCCGATTAATATTTTGGTGATATAAATATGGACCTGCCTGTCCTAGCATTTGGCAGGGCTTGATGGATGAATGAATGAGTTAATGAAATTATGAAAGAATGAAAGAATGAAAAATGAAAGAATGAAATGATGAAAGAATGACACAATGAAATCATGAAAGAATGAAAGACAAAAGAACGAAATAATGAACGAACGAAAGAACCGAAGAACCAAAGAACGAACAAAGGAAGCAACAAAAGAACGAAAAAAATAAAGAATTATTGAATGAATGAATAAATTAACACATGAATAAATGAATAAATGAATAAATGAATAGATATATATATATATACATTGTACTGTACATGTTTTGCATTGCAACTTCGACTCTTCATAGAGATGATCCCCAATAGCGTTGGGGCATGTGGACAGAGTTTTATCCCCAACAGCTTTAGCTTAGGGGTCTCAGCCCAGATAGAATTCGGTGCAGCTTCCGGTGCAGGTTCCGAACATGTTTGACTTTGTTTTAGTGCAACTTCAACTTTGCATTTGAGGTGTGCTTCTCCATCTGCTTGGCGCAACGCACACACATACACACATGGCATTGGTTCAAAATCAAGTCGCGCCCACATTTTCCAACCACCTTTCCTGTTGGGGATACCACCTGAGTTTCTTTTGACCGAGGCCAAACGGCAGCGAGATCAACAGTTGCTGGCACGGCAGCATGTACAGGCCAACCGGGTTCTGTTGAAACGTCTCTTGGATTCAACGCTGGCTGTTGGGATTTGTCATTGATGAATCATGATGAATCTTTGAGCGTTGCAAGGATCTTTTTCCAATGTGCTGTGGGTCGTAGCATGTCGTTCACCATAAAAAAAGGGGGAATGTTTTTGAAGCCTTCGTAGCGGAATTCAGAGGTGAACTTGGAATTGCTGACCGCCTTGCAGGAATCAGTGGCCATTCTACAGGGTAGGAACCCATTTATTGGAGCTACCTGCCATATGTATTAATTATTATAAGGTCCATTTTTTCGGGCTGAATTTCAGGGGATATATTCCCAATTTCTATGGCTTTATATGGTACAGCAGCTCCAGTTTAGGTACCTGATATGGCCATTAATTGATATAATAGTGACAAGAAACCATTCATGCCATATGAAGTTGGTTATCGATGGTTATGTATCCCAACCATATCCCATTATCTCCCCATACTAGTTTGTTATCAATACAGACATCCGTGTCTTCAATGTTTGAAGGCAGCAGTAGATGGCCAATGTGGCCATGGAATTCCTGGAGTGTGACACCAACCATCTTGGAGCCCTTTTATTGCCGATGGTCAACTCTTCGACCATTCTTGGTTACTTTAGTCATATGAGATTGTACCTATTTTGAATTCATAGAGAGTAATTTCTATATATCTGCATCTGCATCTGTATCTAATTAATATCTACACCGTTACCTATATCAATGTCATTCAATGTCATTCAATGTCTATAGATATCTGCATGTGTATCTGTATCAATCACAGAATCTGTACCGAGCCTCGATCCCCATCCTGGGTACTTGTCGTTTGGCACTTGTCGGCACATCCCTGAGGTGACTTGGAAGCGCGCAAGACGGAGCAAGAGAACGCGGAGTTGCGATCCACCTTGGCGCAATTGCAAGCCAACCCGCCCAGGGCACCCTTGCAGCTCGGGTTGATGGTTAGTGGGGTGCGAAGGGACCATCCCCTGGATCGTGGTTAGTGGATGTTATGTGGGGTTACTTCACCAACTTATATGTGGAATTATTCGACTTAGAGGACTTCTTAAAGAATTTACCAAGTGAGATGATCCTCCAAGTAGGTGCCCTGGGGGGTTGAGAATTTATGGTGAACAGTATGGTGGAAACGAGGATTTCTGCCATCACCTAGCGGGGGGTTTGGGCTTGTGGTCAATTTCAGATATGGCTCCCTAGGTACCTTAAAATAGCTGGTATAGCAGGATGTTTATCTCCCCAAATATGGCAATAATAGGTTTTGACCCAATGAGGACTTGAGAAAAAATGCTTCTAACTGGGGGTACTCGGATGATGATGCATGGGGAGATACATGTGACATCATGTGACCAAGAAACACAAAGCGTACCAAGTATGTGGATGTATTGGGGACACACAGTATACGTATATAAACATAAACATATGAACAATGCATCTGGGTATGATACGATGAACCTGTGATGATCCAACTACCGTTAGGCTTGATGGTTTGTAGCTGGCTAGTATATCTCTTGACATTTTACAGTTCTGTTTGGGTCTAGAGGCTGAGTTGGCCGACTTGGCAACTTCAACACAACAACTTTCTAGTTTGGTGAGCATAAGTCAAGACTGGTGGCTGGTTTGAACTGGGGATGTGTCAAAACCTATGAAATTACCATATTTGGGGGCATACGCATCCACTAAGCATGTATTTTAGGGTATCCAGGGCGCCACGGTTTGACTTATAGCCAACTATTGTTTTTTTTATTCCTGCCTGGGACGATCCCCATTGGTACTCGGATATTTTTCAGCTTGGGATATGAAATCCGGCACAGGCACCAACCACTGCAGCCTTTTGTCTGCGTTCATCTGCATGCAAAATTGACTTTCAGGGTGGTTAAAACCACCAACCAGGTTTGGATAGTGAAAATAGTGAAATGAGAATCAATCCTTCCGGTCCAAACAACCTGGACACTGGGTTTGTGCCTCGAAACACAACTGATAGTATTGTAATAGTTATATTGTAATGCTAAGTCGGCAACCTTTGGTTCATACGGGAAGTCTCAAACATGTGACAAGTCCAATTAAACAGGGTGGGTGTGCGCTTCTGTTTTTTCTGATTTCGACCCATATTGAAAAGGATGATCTCCAAGGATAACACTATTTTTGAGATATATAGGCCGAAACCACCAATCTGAAGAATGTAGCCCCATTATAACCCAGGGATAAATGTCCCAGAATTGGTAGAACATTTGCAGGAAGGCCAATGTTTTAAGAGCATTATATTATATCTAGGTGGTCTATATCACTGGATTGGTTTCAGGAAAAATTACAGGCACACCGCCTATATTTGATGGTAAAAACAATGGTTTCCTGTAGATTGATTTTCCCTTAAACCAATCCATAGACTATAGTGGTGGAACAGTGGAACATCCAAAAATGGTGGAGCTTCCATTGCTTAGCCCCAGGTCTTTAGATGACGAGCTCACTGAGAATCCGGGGTGCGGCACTCGAATCAAGATTGGGATTCAACGTGATTCAACCAGCAAAGCGTTTGGATCGAAATCCCGCTCTATTTCTTTCTGCCCAACCTTCAGATTTTTTGACTCCAAGTGTGGGGAAGTGTTTCTCGATGTGTACATGGTTTGCATATCAAGAGTAGTGGGGTTTTTGGGGTATCCATCCAGCAGGTCACCGATGAACGGCAGATTGATAAACTCCGCAGATCAAATGTTCGATTTCGCTAGCCATCCCATCCCATGGAGCAATGGAGCGCTAGGCCCCGTTTCCTGAGATCATGTCACTTTGGCTGATTCGATTTCCGGCAAGTCGTCCGATGCTGGGCCCGTTTCCCTTCACGACGCAAATGATGCAGGGCTGATGGCTCCAGCTGCTGCATGCCGTGGTCCCTGCGCGGCCGATGGTCACCGATGAGTCCTTGAAACTCTTGGCCCGAAGGCAACCAGAGCTGCTGGCCTCCACCCTGCGACAACATCTTGGCCAAACAAATATGAAGACCTTTGACTCCGACCAAGTCCAACAAGTTTTGAGTCAGGGAATCACTTCCTGTGGTAGAAGCAACCTATGGCAGGAGGCGCTTGAGATTTTTCAACTTCTAATAGAGCTAGAGAAACCTGACGTCATCAGCTATAGCGCCCTGATCTCATCCTTCAGAGGACAATGGCAACGAGCCATGCAGCTTTTCACAGAGATGCTGCAGGCAAGAAACGAAGCGGATGCTGGTTGCTGCTTTGAAATACAACTTTTTTTTGGCGACAGCTATCTTATGTTTCTAGCCTCTTTGTGATGACTATCCCATTGGAATCAGATTGTGTACACGTGTATATCATTACATCTCTGTATACATACAGTACAACTATCTAAACTATTCTAAACTATTCTAAACTATTCCAAACTATTATATATATATATCTATCTATATCTATCTATATCTATCTATATCTATCTATATCTATCTATATCTATCTATATATCTATATCTATCTATATCTATTATATATATATATCTATCTATATCTATCTATATCTATCTATATCTATCTATATCTATCTATATCTATCTATATTTCATATCTCTATCTCTCCATCTCAGCATTTCCCTATCTCTCTATCTCTCTATATTTCTCTATCTGTCGTGAAGCCCTCTCGCTATCTATATATATAATTCTCTACCTATCTATCGATCTATCTATCAATCAATCTATCCATCTATCTATCGATCTATCTATAGATCTATCTATAGATATATCTAATACATATGGATATATAATTATATATATAGAACTATACAGATGTATGCATCGCATACGTTCATACACATACATTTTTTTCTGGGGGATTGACACCACCACATTTTCCCAGATTTTCGGAGCCAGGATGTGATCAGCTTCAGTGCCGTGATCAGCTCATGTGAAAAGTCCAGCCAGTGGACTCAGGCCCTGCACTTCTTTGGTCTCATGAGGGAGCATCGAATCCCAGCCAATGTGGTCAGCTTCTCCGGATTTGAAGTTGAAGTTCTCCAAAGTTCTCTTGATGTTCCAAGTTTTTTTAGAATCCAGCAAACTTGAGTCCATGAGAAGTCAATTGTTATTTGTTTTGATCGTGAATCCAAGGCTATAGTGCTTTGATCAGTGCGGCTGAGAAGGCTGGGCAGTGGCAACTGGGACTGCAGGTGTTTTCAGAGTTGGATGGTCACATCAAGCCGGATGTCATCAGCTACAGTGCAGCAATCAGTGCATGTGAGAAAGCAGGAAAGTGGCAGTTGGCTCTGTTGCTGTCACTCTCCTGATGTGTTTAGGGGCACGTGCCATGGAAGCTTCTGACTTAGGAGTGAGATCTTAAGTTGTTGAGGCTCTCTCCCATCATCCTGTCAGTTGCAGCGAGAAACCGGAGGAGTTCACTGTTGATTATCCCATCATCCACTATTTTGGGCCACAGGTTGAACCCACCAGGAGGTTGAAACGGTGCTGAATTGACAGCAATTTCTGCACTTCCAAACTTGATACCAAAAACAATCCCACTTCTTGTCAATTTTGGGTCTGCCCGATTCCGCCATCCTATCCGCCAAATCTTTCGAACCCATTTATTCTTTGTGTTTGTCCTCCTGAGTTCCCCATCATGTATTTCTCAAACACAAAAACCGCAGCAAGTCGCAAGGTTTGAGGACATGCCAAGTTCCAAGATCTTTCCCAACATCATCAGCCTCAATGCCGCCATCGCTTCCTGTGAGAAGGGCCACCAGTGGCTGCTGGCCCTCCACTTCCTCCACTGCTCCCGCTGGACCTCGATGCGTCCGGACGTCATCAGCTATAGCTCGGTTCTCTCAGCCTGCGCAACGCAGGGCCAGTGGCGTTGGGCCTTGGAGGTCTATGGTCGGATGAAGGGGGAGACCCTGGAGATGTGGCTGGATGTGATCTCCTGCAATGCAGCTGGGCCTAGAATTGGATTTTTTGGGGATGCAGCTGGTCATCCCAACAAATCAGTGGAAGTGTTGATGAGTGTAAGAAACATGTTTCTGAAAACTGGGTTTTAGCTGTAGGAAAGTTGGTGGCTTCCTAGATATCCTGTGATGTTAGTCTTCGTCCTGCCACCCCGAGGCAGCCATTAGTTCTTGCGAGAAGGGCACCCAGTGGCCTGCGGCGTGTTACCTTCTGCAGGGTCTCACAGATGTCATCAGCTACAATTCTGCCATCAGCTCATGCCGGCGCGCTCCAACCACCCCGGCATGGCAGATGGCAGAGGGCTTGTTCGTGGAGATGAGTTGGAAGGGAATTGAAAGAAATGTACTGACACATACAGAGATGGTCAGTACATTTATAGATTCTGGTCAGTTCAAATTTGGAGCAGGTGCGCTGAATGAGATCCCTCTGCACCGGCTGCTAAAACAGCTCGCGGAAAGACGTGTGCACAAAAAGAACATCAGGCCCAATACGTGAATTAGTTCGTTGAGTGCCATTGTGGTTCAATTTCGGTGTACATATATATATATATATATATATATTGTGATTTTCCACCATGCAGCGTCCTATATTGCCAATCCGCTTGCGAATCAGGAACCAGAGCCAAAGCCAGCATGTCGCCAGGCATTACGGCTCAGGGAGCTAGGAGAGGGTGGAAGCGGGCATTTCGCCTTGCAGCCATAGGGCACGGCAGTGACAGGGTCACCTTGGACCAACAACAGGACTTGCCAGTCCAATCGGAAGCAGCAGTACGGAACCTTTGCAGGATCCTTTTTGCGCAGGCCAAAACAAGAGACTGTTTCGCTGTGGGACTATCAGGTGTGGAGTGGGTGAGGTCACCCATCAATATCTGTGATTCCCATTTAGACGTGGTCATTGTTTTTGCAGAGGGAGCTCTACCAGTTACATTGGTAGCGGAGCTCCGGCTCCAGCTCCGAAGTTCCAGGAGGTGCCTTAAAGATGGCTTCAACATCAGACGGGGATGGAGGAACCAGCACCGGAGTTGGCTCACAGTTGGCCACATTGGTTCCTTCGTTCAACCCTTCAAAGGATGACTTACAGACATATCAGAAACGAGTAGAGCTTGTACTTGCAGCATGGCCCCCAACGAGAATCACAGAACTGGTAATGAGGTTAATCCTGAACTGCCAGGGAAGTGCATTCGACAAACTGCAATTACATCAGGCCGAGTTGATGGAGAACGATGAGAAATGTGTCCGTAAAATCATCACACTTCTGGGTGGTCACTGGGGCAAAATTGGATTAGAAAAGCAGTACGAGGATGCTGAAACAGCCCTGTTCCATACAACACAGCATTCAGACGAGTCAAACGACTCATATTTGGCTCGTGCAGATGTGGCTTGGAGCAAACTGCTGTCCAGAAAGCTGCAACTCAGTGATTTGCAGGCGTTTATCCTTTTGAGAGGATCATCGCTGTCTCCCGAGGAGAAGAAGAAGGTAATCTTGGAATCTGATCAATCACTGGAGGGACAATTGACTGTAGCTAAGGTTTCTGAGGCCATCCGAATCCTTGGTGCAACGTTCTTCAATGAGATGACAGGTGCCAAAAAGCAAGTGAAGAACAAGGTGTATGATTCGACCACTTTGGTCGCCGAAGAAGACTATGATGAGGAAGCCCATCTAGCAGCCCTGGATGAGATGGGAGAAGACGAAATCCTGGATTGTTTGCTCAGTGAAGGTGACCCTGATGCTACACTGATAGCTGATTTTGAATCAGCGGCAGTAGAACTGATGCAGGAGGACAATGCTCTTGCTTCGGCATACACTGCGTATCAAGATGCTCGACGCCGCCTTGCTGACAAATCGAAGTTCCGAGGGTTTTGGCCTGTCTCTAGAGATACCAGTGGGAACCCTAAAGGAAAAGGGTTTCAGAACAAAGGCAGTGGCAAAGGCAAGGGACAATGGTCCAATCGCCCTCGCCGCAGCTTGCAGGATCGAATCATGAACTCCACATGCAGGATATGTAACAAGAAGGGACACTGGAAGGCCGAATGTCCTTTCAGACAGTCCAGCACCGCAGCATCAGCATCCGGCATGTCGCACTCATCTGCATCCGGCACTTTGCCGACCACCACAGTGATTGCTGATCAGGGAGATGATATGCTGCCACTGGAGTTTGTGCAATTGCCTGAGATCACCGTGCCCAAGTCAGATGAGTCTCAGCCAAGTTTTTTGTCGTGTCACCGCATGTCAGGGGTGAGCAATCCATGTTATGTAGGGGTGATTCATGGGGAATCTAATGGGAATAACATGGTTAGGCAGGGTAAGCATCCCACGGCATATGAAAGAATAAAAGCCCGGTTTTCATGCAAAAGGCAAGATAACCGGGAGTTCACAAGCCTGCCCAGGAAGAATGACCACCTGAGACCAACCGTCATGACTGCCATGGACCGGATTCAAAGGAATGCCAGTCCGAGATCCGAAGTGAGTTTGGAAGCTCCGAGACAAGCATCTGCCAGTCCCAATTTGTCCGAAAGCCAAGTGTGTTTTGCCACCCATGCTTCATATGGCATATTGGATTTAGGTGCTTCCAAAACAGTTATCGGTAGTGATTGCTTGCCAGAACTAATTCGCAGCCTTGATGCCGACACGCAGAAGCAATTGACCCGTTGCCCGTGCCATGTGACATTTCGGTTTGGGAATGAAGCTACACTTTCAAGTAATCAAGCTTTGGTCATACCACTGGGTAAATTGTTGTTGAAAGTGGCTATTGTACCGGGAGGAACCCCCTTTTTGCTGAGTAACACACTCATGAGGGTCATGGAAGCCAGCATAGACTGCGCTAAGCACACGTTGTCCAGCAAGATGTTCAATCAGCCAGTGAAGCTTCAATTGACACCCAAGGGTCTTTTCCTGATAGACATCAATTGTTTGATTCAAGCTGCAAGGGACAACCAATCCACTAGCCGAACACCTGGTGCACAGACTTTTGCAGAGACCTTTGTGTCCGACGAGGTGTCCGAAAAGGGTCAACCAAAGCCGACCACGATCACAGTCCTGAGTGATCACACATGTCTCAGGCAACAGGTAGATACTAGCAGGTCCAATAAGCCTCAGAATGAATCCCCTGTGTTTGAAGCCACAAAGATGTCAGAATCACGGGAGAACCAACAGCCGAAACCACACACAGCCGAATGTGCAGAATCACCACCGGCTCAAAGTGCCCCTGTTCCACAGGTGAAAAGAAAGTCCGTTGAGTTCAGAGAACATGTCTCTCAGCCAGCGCCTTCGAAACCTGCAGATACCAGCCAACACCACCGAGTTGGCCAGCCTCGAGCACCTGACCTTGGAAGATCTGAATCAAGAAGTAGTGACGTTCGGACAGAAGTATGTGGGGTGTCATTTCCAAGACACGTGGCAGGATCAGGAGTGGATCCAATTCATGGTGAGCAGGTATCAGAGAAGCACGAAGGAGAGTCATCGCCGCTACTTGCGGTACGTGGAGTTGAAGGTCGAGACCATGGAGCAACAGCAGAGTGCCATCCCTCCACGGTCCAACCCACAGGCCATCGTGCGGGGACAGGCCAAAGCAAAGGCCAAAGCCAGCCCAGTGGCTCCTCATCACACCTCTTTGCCAGATGGGGAGGCCGATTGGGATATCGAACCAGAGACATATGCCTCTCTGACTATGACCGGCCCGAACATCTACACCCAGGAGGACATGAGGGCCATCCAAGATCGCATGCTGCACATGGAGAATGCACTGTCCAGGGTGATTCGACACATCGAGGACCAGGCATTGATGCAGCAGCTGAATCATGCGGAGGAGGATCAGTGAGAGAGGACTGGGGAGAGGAAATCCTAACAACTATGCACTCCGAGACTCATCAACTGTATGAACTAGTTTCTCAGTTTGATCAAGAACTTCAAAATGTGCTGCAACAAACTCCTGCCTTAGGTAGTCGTTGGTTGTTAGGAGAAGTCATGTGTGGTGAGAATTCACAGTTGACTCATCAGGTGCAGCAGTTGGGAAAGTCCGCGTTCAGATTCAGTTACCAGAATGGTGACCTATCAACCGTACAGGGAAGAGCGGCTCTCTTCCAGCTTGTTGGCAGACATCGGCCAAAGCACTTATGGTATAGCCCCACCTGTGGACCCTGGTCATCTTGGTCAAGACTGAACGAATCCCGATCCTTGTTACACCAACAAGAGTATGCCAAGAAACGCAAAGAACTCATGTATCAAATTGCCTTGGGAATTTCACTTTATCGTCATCAAATCATGCACGGAGACCATTTTCACTGGGAACAACCTCAACGTTCACTGATGTTTCAAAACCCCAACTTAGCCGAAGTTCACCAACACACCCAAGCCTGCCAATTTGATATGTGCCGAGCTGGTGGTCTTGTCGACCCTGAGTCGCAAATGCCTATGAAGAAAGGAATGACCGTACTGACCACTCATGCCGGATTGTACTCCCATTTTCATGGAATGCTATGTGACCAATTGCATCAACACCAACCGATCGAAGGATCATGCCGACCAAACAAGAATGGACCCATGATGTTGAGATCTGAATATACCGAAAACTATACCCGAAAATTTGCCAGAGCAGTAGCCAGGGTTTTTGCAAAAGGCAACCATCAATGGCCGTTCAACTGGAAACCAGGGATGATTTGTTTTTCAAGTCCTGAGAATGACGCATTTGCTGCAACCTCAAAGGTCAAACAGCCACCTCAGTTTGCCAGATCCGAGTTGCTCAGTCCGACACCACATCGCGGACCCGGTGACAAGAGGATACGTTCCAAAAGTCACCAAGGCAATGAACCATCGCTGGAAATGTGCCAACAGGCTATCCAGGCAATCTCAGCTGTGTTTCCAAGAGTAGGTACTCGGGAAATCACCGATGGGGATTTGATGCAGCAAATTCAAAACATATTCCCTGATAAAGAAATAGTACGGGTAATGGGATGTAAGGGGTCCGAACGCACAGTGGCACCACCTTCCAGTTTGCATCCACATGAAGCTCCATTTAGGAAAGCCCTAATTTTGAGAAGAGATGGGAGCATCCAATACGAAAAGAACTGGGAAAGATGGATTCATTTGTCAAAACGACAGCTGACTCGTCCTGCTCATGCCAGTCGACTGAACATCACTGCATTTGCTAAGGACCGGGACCAGTCCCAGACATGCCAAAACAGAGACAATTCGATGGAATCCAATGCACAGGAGAATGTCGATCCAGGCCCTGAGGCCTCTGAAGAAGATGTTCCGGAGTCCACCAGAGACTTTGTTCCGAGCACAGCCAGTGATCCGGAAAAGAAGCCCAGCTTGAATCGCATCGAGCCATCCCAAGACGGGGATTACAAACGGGTTGATGAAGTGATCCACCGAGAAGGAAAACATGATCAGGAAGTCATCCCTGACACCATCATGCAGCAACAGAGCCTCCGGTTTAGGCAATTGCCTCGTTGGGAACAACAGACCATACTGAGAATGCATAAGAACCTAGGACATCCTGCAAATGACCGACTTGCAAGAGCTCTCCAGATCAGTGGATCACGACCGGCGGTAGTGCAAGCGGCTCAGGAAATTCAGTGTCGTGTGTGCGCTGCCAATGCGCCACCAAAGCATTCCCGGCCAGCCACTTTGAAAAGTATGTTGGATTTCAACCACAGGATATATCTAGATGGGGTGACTTGGACCAATCAAAAGGGGAAAAGTTATCACTTTTATCACATCCTTGATGCTGGAACCAACTACCATGTGGCCATTGCAGCACCTTCCAAAGCAACGGAGGATCTAATCCAGATCATGAATCAACACTGGATAAGTTGGGCAGGTCCTCCTCAAGAGTTAGTAACCGATTCCGGTACTGAAATGAACAGTGTCCAGTTTGAAGAGTTTGCACAAAGGTTCAGCATTCGGCACACCACAACCACACCGGAAGCCCATTGGCAGAACGGCAAAGTAGAGAGACATGGAGGGTTTCTACAAAGTATGTTGGATAAGATCGATATGGAACATCCAATTTCTGACTATGGAGCACTCCAAATGTCCCTGAACCAGGCAACCCATGCAAAGAATACCCTGAGTATCCGACATGGTTATGCCCCGGAAATAATAGTGTTCGGCAAACAATCACGACTCCCAGGTTCTGTGTTGTGCGATGAATCCCGACCTGCCCATGAACATGCTTTGGAAGAAAATTCACCATCAAGCCAGGAGTTTCGTCAAATGCTGGCTGTCAGGGAAACAGCACGGAAGGCATATCACTTCGCTGACAACAGCGACGCATTGCGCCGAGCTGCTCTGAGACGTTCATGTCCAAGCCGCGGCCGCTTTGACAAAGGCGATTGGGTGATGATTTGGAAAGAAAATCCATTAAAACAAGCTAGATGGCAGGGACCCCACTGAGTAATCATCCAGGATGACCAATATACTGTATGGTGTACCTCTGGGGGAAAGATTCACCGTAGTGCTCCAGAAAATACCCGAAAGGCATTTCCTGAAGAAGGATCACCAGAAGGTCCCGAATTACCACCTGACATAACTCCCATGATGCAACAAATCCAGAGAATGCAATCCCAAGCTCATAATCCCATTGACAGTGATAACATAACCTCAGAAATTAATAATCCCCAAGATAACGAAGGTAACCAGAATAATCCACCTGACCTCAGTCACGAAAATGAAACCAACGGGAATGCTGATTCAGAATCAACCAATCAGCCCAACAACCACAATGAAACGGACAGTCAAGACGATTCAGTTCCACAGCCAGATCAGGAACCAGACAATACCATATCAGATGACATACCACTGAATCCCGGAGATCAGGACGCTGACGAACCCAATATGCTGACAATGGAGAATTCCGAGAATATCATCCGAATCACATGCCAAGAACCAGAAAATGCCCTCACATGTGAAGTGATGGAACCGGTAGCATGGCGATGTGAGTTTGATTTTGACCTTGGAATCAATGCGGCTCACCAGACACCTGATGAGACAGAATCATGGATTTTGCTAGCAACTTCTGCAAAGAAACAACGAACCGAGGTCAAGCTAACAGAACTCACGCCGACAGAAAGAGCCGAATTCCAAGCTGCTAAGGAAAGTGAGGTGCAGAACTGGATCAAAACAGGAACCATCAGCACGGTATTGAGAAATCAAATACCTGAAGAGCAAATCTTGAGATGTCGCTGGATTCTAACTTGGAAGCCAATAGACACTGCGGATCTAAAGGAAACTTCCGAAAGAACCCACAAAGCAAAGGCGAGGCTGGTCGTACTGGGGTATCTTGATCCACGGATTGAAGAGATCCCTCGGGACTCCCCAACCTTAAATAAGACTTCTCGAATGATAGCCCTCCAAGTTATTGCTTCTCACAATTGGACCATGCGAAGTTTTGACATAAAAGCTGCTTTTCTTCAGGGACAACCACAAGCAGACCGGGTGACAGCAATAGACCCAGTCCCAGAACTCCGAAAAGCACTAGGCATGAAACCCCAAGAAGTTTGCCGTCTCAATAAGAGTGCATATGGTCTCATAGACGCTCCTTTCCTATGGTACTGTGCCCTGGTATCAGAACTCGTGAAGCTGGGATTCGAACAAAGTCCTTTTGACCCATGCCTGATGATCCTCAGATCTTATGAAAACGATGGCACTGCAAAACTAGAAGGGATCTTGGGAATTCATGTTGATGATGGCATAGGGGGAGGCAGTGAAATCTTCGAAGCTAAAGTTCGCGAACTAGAGGCAAAATTTCCATTTGGATCTCACAAGGTGTCGTCATTTACCTTTACTGGAATTGAGATGACACAACACCATGACTACAGTATCTCCATGAATCAATCAGCGTATGTACGCAAGATCAAGCCAATCCCGATTGAAGCCAACCGCAAAACACAACTTGAAAGCAATGTCAATGAAGAAGAGAGACTGGCACTCCGCGCCTTGGTGGGGAGCCTCCAATACGCAGCAATTAACACCAGACCAGATTTGTCAAGTAAACTTTCCCTACTACAATCATCAATCAACCGGGCTACTGTGGAAACTTTGATGGAAGGAAACCGGGTACTCCATGAAGCAAAGAAACACCATGATGTCACAATTCACTTAAAACCTATTCCACCGAAAAACTTCAGATTTCTTGCATTTTCCGACGCGTCATTCTCATCACCATCTAAACCAGACTCCCATGCCGGATCCATCATTGTAGGAACACATCAGGATATCAGCCAAAACATGCAGTGTCCCATCAGTCCATTAGCTTGGGGTTGTCGCAAAATTCAAAAGGTTGTAACCAGTACTTTGGCAGCTGAGACTATGGCCCTCTCAACGACGTTAGACCATTTATCTTGGTTACGATTGTTTTGGAGCTGGATACATGACCCTTTAACTGAATGGAAACAACCTGAAATGACACTTCAGAAGTTGGCCCCAGCCATCACCATTCCCACGAAACACCAGGATTCAGACGTAGCAATAACGGACTGCAAAAGCCTATATGACCTGATCACCAAGACAGCTCCACCACAATGTGCTGAGTTCAGAGTCCAACTCATGGCACGAGCGATCAAAGATTTCCTCAAAGAGGGCACCCATTTAAGGTGGGCTCCAAGCGGCGCTCAGCTAGCTGATGCACTCACCAAGTCTATGGATTCCCATTTCTTGAGAGAAACTTTGAAACTAGGCAGTTATAGGATATATGATGAACAATCGACTCTGAAAGCACGAGCCAAATCCAAAGATCGACTCAGATGGTTGAAGACGCCGCTAGAGCAATCAGTATCGCCAGATGCTGCATGAGGAGTTTGAATCTACAAAATTTTGGTTTTCACGAGTGTGATTTTCCACCATGCAGCGTCCTATATTGCCAATCCGCTTGCGAATCAGGAACCAGAGCCAAAGCCAGCATGTCGCCAGGCATTACGGCTCAGGGAGCTAGGAGAGGGTGGAAGCGGGCATTTCGCCTTGCAGCCATAGGGCACGGCAGTGACAGGGTCACCTTGGACCAACAACAGGACTTGCCAGTCCAATCGGAAGCAGCAGTACGGAACCTTTGCAGGATCCTTTTTGCGCAGGCCAAAACAAGAGACTGTTTCGCTGTGGGACTATCAGGTGTGGAGTGGGTGAGGTCACCCATCAATATCTGTGATTCCCATTTAGACGTGGTCATTGTTTTTGCAGAGGGAGCTCTACCAGTTACAATATATATATACATACATACATACCCATATATATATATACATACCAAGCACGAGAAGACTGTGGACTATGATCCTCCAAAATCTCTAATTTCCTGCTTTTCTCCCAGCGATCCTATTGATTGGTGGCTCCTTAGCCGTTGGGTGGGACCCCAGTTGCCACGGTCTCCTGGACCTCCAGGGCGCTCCAATTTTATGGGATGAACGTGGCTTTGTCACTGGGGTATACCGTATATACCCCCTAGAGGGCAATTCTGATGGGAAAAAATGGGATGAACACCTTCAAATTATGGACTATCCTAATTTTAGTCAGACCCACATGGCCAAAATTGTGGGCGCGTTTCAAAGCCCCCATATGGAAACGCCACCATTTCTAGATCATTTTTGCAGGGAAACCATGGTCTTTTCATATCTCATATCTATGTTAATTGTTAATTTTCCAGAGGTTATTGAAATGACCAACATTGTGGGCCGATTTTACTAACCCCCTTTGGACAGGCGTTTGGACAGGCGTACTGGACATTGCTGAGGTCAGAGGACAATTCGCCAATCTCACGGAGTCAAGTTTCGGGTATGAGACCTCGATCCTCAGAAGAGAGGACAGCGGGATTGGGGGTTTGGGGTCTCCATCATCCGCCAATGATGACCTACGATGACCTGATGACCCTAGAGGGAATCATAGGGAATCATCTGAATCATATCCAAAACTTTGCTTGCAGGTTTGTGAAACATACACAAGAGTTTAGTTTTGCCAGATATTTGGCGGCATGCTCGAGTTGGAACCAGACATAGGTTGCACTCTTCTGGCAGTTGTCCCAACAAGGACAGAAAAGTATGAAAAAGGAATGCCTGAATTTCTCATGGTGATATAGGGTAAACGTTTGCATGGATGTGGAAAACCCATGGTTTGCTTGGGAAACTGTTGATCTACAAATGGTTGAGAAATCCCACTGCCAGGATGCCGCCAGACTTCTCTGCGCAGCCATTAGTGCGACCCTACACTGCGCATGCCAAGAGGGGAGACCGGGGAGATGGAGCAACAGGCCTCGGGCATGGCGGCTGGAAGTTAAGGGTAGCTGAATGGACATTACAAGGAGCCCTAAAAAGATAGAAACATGTGTTTCCAGGAAGTTATAGATGATATTTGCCAACCATATTCCATCATATTTCCCGGTGTCCCGCTTTTCTGTCCATGTTGGGGTTGGCCCCTGATGACTTGACGACCGAAGATGGGGCTGACCGGCATGGGCAATACGAATAACAAATAGGTCGCCCCAAAAATCAGCGTCTTACTGGCAATATGGGACATTGTTATGGAATAATTATATATATAATAATATATATATATATTTAATAACGGGATTATAATTCTCCACTTTTTCATGGTACGTCAGCGAATTTTGATGGTGAAGTGTCTTCATCCTGCACATCCTCAATCATCCTCACAGGTCAGCCACGGAATAGCTGAACGTTTTAGCCTCATAAACTTTCGTAAACCCTCCGATTCACCAGAAGGCTTGATCCATCACATCTTGATTTTCATCTTTGCTGGGAGCTTGTTTATCTTGTTTTCCACCACACGGGACCCCAGGTCAATGAATCAGCTCCATCTCGGGAGAAAAAAAACAGCGCACTAGGCTTTAATCTATCAGGATCAATAGTTATCCCAGGCGTAACTAGCAACCAGCTGACCTCATGGGCGCGCCTCCCAGTAGCCCATCATTACTGCTGACTCCCCCCTTTCTAAAATGTTAAGCCCCTATCTCTTTGCTGCTCAACGTTGCTGCTCATTACACATATTCACGGACTTTTTCAGAATTACCTCACCCTGAAGATTTTTGCTCGGTAACAAACACACACACACACACACATATATATATATGTAATGTATATATATATTTGCATGATACCATACACATCCATACACCATCTCCTAGCAAGGGTCCATCATTCTTGATACTTGGATATATCATGATATATCATCATTTCTCATTTCTACTAGAGTTGAGTCGTTGACTCTCCATCTGTTCACACCTCGGCCATAATTTTCTCTGAGTTTCAGATGGAGCAACGAAAAGATCCCGTGGTTTTCCGTCAATTTCAACAAGACGGTAACCTCCAGTTATAAGTTGGCCTATGAACCCATTAACCGATATCAAATGTAGATACACGTACCTACCAATACCTTCCATAAATCCCATTTAGCGAAGTACCTCTCGTTTGGTGGCTCCTTCCTGTGAATAAACAACTGGAGGTGCTGGAGTTTAAACAACATCAGCCCACAATTTACGGTACCCGATGGCGAACAACATGGCTATGGAAAATCATGGAAAATCCATCATCTGTATAGTTCATTTCCGCGGGAAACTTATGGATTTTCATAGATTTTCCATATGTTCGCTGATCCAATGAAATCCCCATTTGTTGATAGCCGCATATAGCCGCTAGATGGGTGAAATCAGCAGTTTTACCCAGTTTTTCTCCAACTTTTTCCAGGACCCTAAAACAGAGGTACCGTACCATTTAAGGCCATATTTTGTGGGGATATTCCCTTACATAGCCCATGTTTTAGCCCTAAAACATAGGCCTTATATCTGGTAAATACCTCCAATAAATCGATTCCTGAAATGGTCGATTATGGCCGATTATTATATATCCCCATTATATTTTCATCATTATCCCTATGATATGAGTAACCGACAAAATTAGCGAACGACTAAAGTAGTGGTGCGTGGACTTGGGATGTTCAAATTTTTGTGAAAACCTTCGCAACCGATAGGGGACCATCCACTTACCGATACCCTATTTTTACACATAGCAGATGGAAGTACAAACCTTCACAACCGATAGGGGACCACCCACTTTGGCCATGTCCATTGCGAATAGTAAGTAATTTTGTCCACCACTCATATATGCCCCTTTATGTCTCCCTTATAGCCCAGGTTCATACCCATTCTTTTCCATGAAATCCATCCATTTCTTAGCCACTAACTAGTCAATCAGTGGCTGAGACCACCATATTTTTTTTCCGTATGTTTTCCATATATTGTTTCCTCTATGTTTTTTCCCGGAATGCTTACGGCTTTTTTTTAGATTTTTCAGAAATGTTTTTTCCATCCATATCATCCCATTTCCTCCTTTTCCTCCATTTCCAGGTGTGAATCTCTTGATGGCGCTGAAACTCCCGGGCCAAGTCTACGACGAGGGCAACTTCTTTCCCAAGGAGGACTCCACAGACTCGGAGGACCACGACCTGCCGCCCTGGGACGCAGAGCTGACCAAGAGACCCAAGCGCGTGGCGAGACGAAATGGGGGAACATTTTGGGTTATTCCAAGTAGAATATATGATATGGAATATTTATTGTATAGAATTTCTACAGTATATATATATATATACATAAATATAAATAAATAAATTAATATATATATATACATACGTAATATAATATATGATATATGATATGGAATATAGAATATATTATAATACCCTGGGGTAAATTAACGTAGACGTGGAAAACCCATGGTTTTCCTAGGAAAGTGGTCTACACATGATGGGTTTTCCAAATCTATGTTAGTTTACGGGAGATCAAAAAGGTGACTTATGATTCTATGGTACAATACATATGGCTAGGGATCAATACCTTTAGAGACCTTTTTTAGGGGAATGAACGCCCATCTACCAGCTATCTTGATGTAAGGGTACAAGGTTTTGACCCCATACCCATAGCTGGATTCTTTTAGGGCTACCGAGGCTGTGGCTGTGATGGACATGAAAGAACGGATGCGTCAAATGTTCAAGAGCCCGCAGGCAGCGAAGGGTTTCATCAGATGGCAAGTCGGTGAATACGGGAAGTCGGATGGCTATGGACCAAGGTCCCTGTAAATCGCACCTTATCTTGAGCATATCTTGAGCCAAGATACCATCTACATATAGAATCATATACATATGACATAGTATTACGTATATAATTGTACATGGTACATGTTTTTTTTTGCTGAAAAGACATGGCGCTTGAAACACGTCGGTTTTGATGCGAAAACGCTCCAGTCGTTGTGAAGAGTCAGACGGTTGGATCTGATGCGCAGGTCAAGAGCGAACACGAATACAAACAAGAGGGCTGGTGCAGCACCTTGGATGATTTGATAGGAAATCCACGAATGAATTGATAAATTGATATGGATATATGATGATATATGATAATACACGTAGGAATATGATGTTGTATGATATGTGCAATCGATCAACCTATCCATCAATCCTACCTATCCAATCCAATGCTATCCTATACCTGAATTTGCTATGCTGTGCTATGCAATACTATCCTGTCATGTCCTGTTCTGTCCTGACCAATCGATCTGAATCTATATGATATCGTTACAATACGTTATTATTCTTGCCACAAGTATCATTATAACTAGTTCACTGATTTATCCTTAATTTATCCTTAACTTATATATTCTAATTGCCATGATATTTATGGTTAAATAAACAGTATGTACATGTACTATATTATAGTAATTTCATAAACCAACCATTGGTTTATAAAACAAAAATAACTTAGACCCAGTTGGTTTATCATTTGATAGACATCTTTGATAAACCAACTTGAATAACTTAAATAGCATGCTATGTCTTATGTAATGAGTTCTTAAAAATCAACCCCCCAAGGCCCCAAGGCCCAACTGCCGAAGTTCATCCTCAGGTCGAATCGCCAGTCATCCCAACTTCGTTACTGGGCCTTGATGGACGTTCAAACAACGGTTTGACGTAGGTTTCTTTGAGAAACACTAGGTCTTTAGAGGTGAACTGACCTGAGAATTTGATGGGTACAGGTTGATTCGCATGGCGGCATGCCGATTTCAAGTTGGAATGGCTGATGATTTTTTGTGCCTTTTTCTGCCGGATGGACTTCGATGTGCATCCCACTTGGGAAATAGTTGATTATAGCCAATTATAGTCATTTTTTTTCTCGAACATATATGAACATCTAGCCCATGCATGGCGATATTCCAAATATAACTGGCTTGTTAGATGCTAAAAATTATACCCTCTGGTTATTTAAGATAGCCATGGTATAGATGGCCCATAGAAATAGATGGTTTACCGTTCTTAAAAATGGGTGGATTTTCCATGGCAAACTGTGAATGTCATAACCAGATGGTACACTAAATCGATGAAACGAACGGCGTTTCATGAGACGCTAAGGTCAAGTTTCTGTACATCATATTGGGATATATTGGGTAGGTGAAGTAGGTCAACATAAATCCTTAAATGGATCATCAACCGACCATCATTTAGATATTTATCAGTCATTTTCATTTAGATGTCATTTTGATGTCGATTTTCTCAGGAAACCGTGGTCTATGGTTTCATCATTGCCAACGTCGTTTGGCTTGGCATTGACGCGGTGGTGAACCAGGAGGACTCGGTACATGACTCGACTCCGACATGGCTTAGGGACGGCCATGTGTCAAAGTCATCCTCCCAATAGTCATTGTAATAGGGATAATATATGGGATAAGGTTCCATATAATGGTGGTTAATAGTGATTAATACAAGGGATTCATAGTGATTAATGGTGATTAATAGTGACTAATACTAGAGATTAATAGTGATTAATGGTGATGAATAAAGATTAATGGTGATGAATAGTGATTAATGGTGGTTGATAGTGATTAATGGTGGTTAATAGTGATTAATGCTTATTAATAGTGATTAATGGTTGTTAATAGTGATTAATGGTGATTAATAGTGATTAATGGTGATTAATAGTGATTAATGGTGATTAATAGTGATATAATGTGGATAAAACAATCATGAACCACCCATGACTGGGAATGGTAAACATACCACCTATAAAAATGGTGTTTTGGGGGATGGTTTATTATTGTTTTACCCACATGATTGTAATTTAATGATACAGTATCATTGATAGATTAAATGGAATTTACAATTCCATCAATCCATTTTGATAATGAGACCATGGTCAATATGGATTTATGGATACCCAATGGATTATGAATCCATCATCAAGCAACTTGAGAAGATTCTTCAGAAAACTGAATGACTGTGAATGACACACCGAACGGTTGGAAACAATACTTTTAACACAGTGATTGATGATCGTTTTGGCAAATGAACTTGCGATTTTCTTCTAAACCTCTGCCCTCAATTAATTGTATGATCTCTGAAGTTAATAAAGGGCCAGCAACTGGCTGTGCCCTTCCAACCTGGGTAAGCGGACTACTGTTAGTTCAGTACCACATAGTACAACTTATATACAGTATATATATATAACAATAAATGCTATAAACGGGAGATAAGATGTGCCCCTCGAATAGCTGGTGCTATGGGAATACATAAGGTACCCTCCGGTAGTCAAACTGAATGGAGGTTTTGATTTGACTGGGAAAATCATCGAACTCGATGGTGGCTTTCCAGCGGCCCGCCAAGTTTGATGACACCGGAGGTTGTTTTTTTTTCTTTGGTGAACATCCAAAAAATGAACAGAATGGAGTCCCTCGGATAGCTATAATATGTTATAAGTTAACGTGGCAACCTACTCTCCTGTAACCTACTATGAGATGGTAATAAGATGTAATAAGTTATATTATATGATATGTGAAGCTACTCTCCTGTAATCCAACGTGGAAGCAGCTGGAAAATCCTATGGCTCGTTGGGATTGAAGGATTTGTTGATCAACGCAGAAGCCTGGGTCATTGCGCACCTCGGGCCGATGAATGGTGGAATTTTTGCCTGCCTTTTTCGGGACTGCTGATGGACCATGTCTTCACCAAAATGTGAATGTATCTACTGTACAGTAATTTATAATATATATATATATACACATATGTATTACCTGCTCATAGAATTACGTGTAACTGTATATATGTATATATGTGTGTATATATATATATATGCACCACCAATATATGGTTATGTATTTGTATAGATATAAGTGCTGATTTACAGCTCCCTCCTTGGATTGGAGGCCGAGCGTGGCCTCAATCTTGCAGGATCAAGGATGTGCACGTTCGTCTTCATGATGCATGTTCAGATGCATACTTATGCAATATAATGCAATATATATATATACATACATAATACAATACAAATACGATACGATACGATACGATATGATTTGATATTATATCTATATATATATGATGTATATATATATATCTGATATAATATGGTATACAAGGCGTTGTACAAACGTGTTCTTTGTGATTCAACCAGCAAGACTTGTGACCAAGACTGGGTACAGACGCTGCTTTGGGCTAAATGTGTAATAACATGTGGGTAAATGTCCAGTACATGTCTTGCACATGGGTTGGTCTGAAAATGGAACAGCTAAACACCTAGTAGTCTATCACCAGTTTCGCTGGTAAAGTTGCAAGAATTTTGGGGTCCCATCCCCATTCCCAGACACCATGGGTGATCTGAGGATTGAAAACGTCTTCTGCATCTTTTTCTTGGGTGAGCTGTCGGTCCGCTTGGGTGTTGCACTCAGTCAAAGTGTGGCGGGACTGCTGTATTGATTGTGCCGGTTTGTGCCCGGAAATGTTGTCATGTCATGTCGTAAACTGTATTTATATATATACCCGTACCCACAAAAAATGGTGCAAACCCAATTATGAATTCATTTGTTGGGCCCTGCTTTCAATACCACCAAAAAGGTCAATTTACAAATTGGGGTGAATTGGAGATGGCTTACTAGTGTGTTTGCCACACTACACCATTTGATTATATTTGATTTGCCCTGGTGATTGCGCTTGGCAATGGCAAATCAGCCATTGTTGTCGATTCTGATCCAAGGTTATTTCCTTGAAAAGCTATGATTTTCCAGCCATGCTAAACTTCAAGAATTGGATGACGGCACTGTTTCTACAGCAAATCCCCATCGTTGGCGGTAAAAATTTCCGTAGCTTCCAAGACTTCTGTTCAACCCATACCCAGAGGGTGGCGTTGTGAGGTGCCTACCAGTCATTGATTGGTGCTGTGAAGGACTGGGTACACACGGATTTGCTGCATCTTTTCTTAATGGGAAAACACTGAGAATATTTTAGAGGAACTGGGGATAAACCCATGGTTTCTACCCTAAACCAGTGACAGATAGATTCGTTTACGACACACATATGGCGAATTTCCGGAGAATTGAAATTTCAAAGTGATTCATCACAAACAACTGGACTGAAGCAACCCGGTCACCGTAGGCTTAAATAATCTATGTTATGTAGATTGACTTGGACAAAATATTTGGGATTTACCCTCTGCTAATAACACCAAACGTGGCCAGCTAAAATCCTAGCCATGGAGCGTTGCCGGGAAGATCATATCTAGTTGGTGGTTTGGAATATTTTTTATTTTTCCATATATTGGGAATTTCATCATCCCAACTGACTTTCATATTTTTCAGAGGGGTAGGTCAACCACCAACCAGATATTCCAAGAAAGGAAATTTTCCAGCCACCGGTGCCACGCCATCCGTAGCCACGGAACTTCGGTCGGTTCTCAGACGCAGGATCCGTGGATCGTGGTGGACTCGCTGTTGGTGCTGGGAATGATCCTTGAGACCTGGATCTTTTTCCTGTGCCTCGGTGAATTTTCGCGTTTAAAACGGGGGGGCGGGGTTTTCTTGGGGTCAGCTTAAATGGTTCTTATATGGGTATGGATCAATACCTATTAATACCATTTTTAAGGGGATGAACGTCCATAAATCCCAGCTATTTTGGGGTTCACTAGGTACCAGGGTTTTGACTCATAGCCATATGCTTAGGGCTTTTATATGAGATAGTAGTGGTGAATCAATGGCTGAAAATATGGCTACTAACGGCTATTGATAATTGGTGGAGACTGGAACATGAATTTTATGACTTTCCATTCAGTTGGGAATTTCATCATCCCAACTGACGAAGTCCATCATTTTTCAGACGGGTAGGTATACAACCAGAGAATGGTTGATGTTGGATGGTTCCAGAGTCTCCATAAAGAGGCCATCCTCCACTGAAGAATCCCGCCACTGAGAATACTTTGAAAGTCACCAAAAACAGCAGGAACCGGCATTTTTTCCAGCGCGATTCCAGAAAATGAAGCGTCATCCATCAGTATCAATAGGGTTTTAGTGTATGCTCACGATTCATTTTCATCTTAAATCTACCGTGGTTACTGGTTTCAGTCATGTCGTAATGTCATTGCCCTAGCTACAAGGTGGTAAATGATTTCCAGATTTCTTTTCATTAAATATCCCATGATTAACAATGTTATTCATCATTAATTAACCATAACTTCACCACGAATTAACCGTTATTGTGTAACCATTTATATATGGTAACCGTTATTAACCATGTTTCCTCAACTGGGCACCTACTGTATCACTTGCCCAGGATCCTTCAATTTGCCGAAGTGGACATCAGCTTGATCGATCAGTCCAGCTTGCGATTGCTCAGGCCAAGGGTCGACTTCAACTGGGACATTTCACCAAAAAATGATGTTTTTTTTCATGGTTTTTCCTCATCAAACTCCACAAAACTCTTAAATTCCCAGAAGGTAAGTTTTTTTGGGAGAGATTCTTGAAGTGAAAGATGTTTTGCTCCATATCATGGAACATGGTTATATACACCCAAGAATATCACGGACTCAATTTGCCGGAACTTGTTCGCAAGCAGGCCATGTCAAGAATCGTCCAAGACAATCCAATACACTGGTTTCCTCTAAGATTTCTTCCTTGATCAACCAGTTTTTCACTCCGGTACATGGTAAACTCCGGTAAACTTACCATCTGGTTATTTAACATAGCCACGGAAAATCCACCCATTTTTAATAGGTAAACCATCTATTTCAATGGGCCATCTATACCATGGCTATGTTAAATAACCAGATGGTAAATCCCATTAGATCCCATAAAATCCCATAAAATCCCATTAAACCACCATAAAATCCCATATTCCTATGGTTTTCCAAAGGGATCACTGGGCGGGCTGCCTGTCGTCCCAAACATCATCCCATTTCGCCCAGGGTGCTGCGGGTCTCCAGAGTCGCTCGCATTGTGCGGATTCTGCGGGCGCTGCCGGAGCTGTTGATTCTGGTGAAGGCTGGAGCCGTTTTCGCCACTGGTGGGCTACAAGGTGGAGCCCCCGGAAGAAAATTGGAATATCTATGGTTAATCTATGGTTAATAATTGGAATAACAATATATCTGGTTGGTGGTGACTGGAACCATGGAATTTTTATGACTTTGTGAGTCCGCTAACTTTTTTGTAGATGTATAACTATAGTTCATGGGGAAAATTTCCCTGTCCTATGAGTCCATATGAGTCCTATGTATATCTGGGGAGGGGGGTCACCTTGTACCTTGATGTGCATCCTGCAAGGTCCTTTTTTGTTGTGGGCAGCCATCAATGGGGATGAAATGATCAAAAGATGGGATATGATGGGTATACAACCACTAAGACTAGTTGGTGGTGCCATTTCTTTTTGGTTTCAAACATAGACATGGGATAAAAAATCCCCAATGGCGAGCATATACTGGGCATATCCGCAGTCTATTCAACAAAACAATGGGTTGCAAATGAACCAAGCATAATTTGGACATACCTCAAGTAGGAGTTCAGATGAATTTGAAGCAAGACTCTTGTGGGATTTCAGCGAAAACACACAGGACTGGATTTGGACAGACAAAAAGTGGATGGATTTCAGCAACCAATTCAGCCAACTCATGGCCAATCCGTCTGGAAATACACCGTGTTGAAGAAAGCCAAAAAAAGGTGAAGGGCAAGTGAATTTGGAAATGTCTTGTCATTTTTTTAAAAGCATACTGTATGAATATATGTATAGTATATAGATACGAACAAACCAACTCAAACATGTTTCATTTTTCTTCTTTCAAGAGCATCTATCTATATGTATCTAAGATTAGCCACTACGAATTTGGTGGAGTACACCACCAAATGTTAAATTTACTGTCTACTATGCGGATATTACTGCGCTTGCTAATCAACAGCATGGGGATATCATGGGAGATGATGTATTCAATGCTTGGAACATTTTTAATGTATGTACAGTAGCACCTTCTGGACAGAGATGGGTCAACAGTTGAGGATTTTGCAGACCATCGTATTTGATCATTTGTGGAAAGAAATCCTGAACATGTGAAGTGTTGCTTGGTCCGTAATCCTAATTTTTGAAGGGTTTTTGATCGTTTCATCGTTACAAAATCACCTGAATCTCCAAATTGCATGATTTTATATGGAATCCCCTTCTTTCCCGTTTTTTTTCTGGTTTGAAGTGAACCCGAATTTTGATTAGACATTGACTAAATTGAATCCACTTCTTTGCAGCTTCTCCATGCTTCTCCCGTTGTCTTGGTTCACATGCCCTAAGTTTTGATGGTATCTGAATATCTCCAGCAGATGAATGACCACAAAAGTGATCAAAGTGATCGTTCCCAGCAGGCCTTGGGAGTGGCCACACGGTCAGTTTTCTTCACCTTTTGTGGCTTGGGCACTGATAAAATCAGTATCCAAAAGGTGGACATCTTGAAAACACAACTAGCTTCTCAAGAGATTTCTGCGGTTCTTTAACCACTATTTCGGACTAGTTAGCTATATAACTATACCAAAATGCTGAAGTTTATCACCTTCAAATTAGCAACTGGTCGGGAAACTTGAGAGACAGCTGTTTGATCTGGCAATTTTGAATCCCAAGAAAACCACGTATCAATGCGGATTTTCCAGTGCTTCGACTAGTGGAAGCTGAGCAGTTGGATGAACCAAACACCGTCTGACGGATGGGACCGGTCCGAATCCTGGGAAAAGATTGTGATTCTCCATGTCATGTCCCAAGTGCCCTGCGTAATATTCACAGAATTGGGTCTTTGACACCCCATTCAATAATGGTAACACCATCTTCTATTGGTACATTGGTATAGTATATATATATAGTATATATATATAGTATATATATAGTATATATATATATTTATAGTATATATATTTATAGTATATATATAGTATATATACTATATATATAGTATATATATAGTATATATATAGTATATATATAGTGTATATATATACTTATATATAGTATATATATAGTGTAGTGTATACATCCACAAGAACTTCAGTGATGAAGAGTTCAGGGTGGGCAAAAAAGCCCAGAAAACGCCACAGCTCCATCCGAGGTTTGCTGTGTGGAGCCCCAGGGACCTTGGGGCGACGATCGAAACGCACGGCTGATGCTGGTATGAGGGTTTTGCTTGTGGATCCCTGAGAAATTTTCTAACTTCAATTTTGGGGACCTGATATGACCTGATATGACCTGATATGACCTGATATGAACTGATATGACCTGATAGTTGATCAATTTTGATCATGTTTAGTGAAAAAACCTGAACACATGACTCAGGATGCTGACCATCTACCTCTTTGCGCTGGCTTGTACGACCATTGGGAAGGCACGTGCCAGGTACAAGGTGAGGTTTTCTAGATAGCTAAGCTGGTGAACATAACTAGGTAACTAGGTTAAGTATTGGTTTGTGGATGTTTATGGTAGATCTATCGAACTAGTGAATGGGTTTATAAACCCGGTGGCTTCACCTTAGACCTTGAGCCCCAGGAGATACCACAATTATATGTATATATATTATATAATAGCCCAGTATATGAGCCCAACCCCATTGGTTCAACCAGATGATTTACCCCATGAATAATCCCATTGACTATTAAGCCCCATTCTCAAAGCTCATATTCATGCCATGAAGTGGCAGCTCAAGTTATCTATGGTATACGATTCGGGTATGGCTTAGAAGCATGCAAACCGGGCTCCATAGTTTGGATGGTTTCCAAGAGTGGCTTATCATGTTTCCGTTTTTTTGGTTGCCCCACTTTAGGTCGTCATGCCCATAGTATGGGTCAAATTGTTGATGCCCCCACAATTGCTCGGTTTTCTACTGTCTCCAGATCTTGGCTGGGATATCTAGAATTTTGAATGGGATGATAATATGGGCCTGGTTCGAAAATTCATTACTTACCCAGCCAATGGACAGTATAGTGCCATATATATATAACTAAAACAATCCTGCCATCTTTGGGGTCTATTGATATCCTCGTGAATTAACCCATACCATCTGACACCCAAACTTCTCGGTTTTTTTTCATGGAAAATGACTAGATTTCCCAGTGAACACCATGATTTCCAATGAAGCATGGGTACTTTCCCATACCATCTGCCAGGACACAACGTCTGGAATGGAGTTTTTCAGCACTTTGGGCACATCCATGCAAGGGCCCAAGGGGCCCAAGGGGGTGAAGTGTAGGCACTGCCATGGGTGCAAAGTGTGCTCAAGGATTTGGAGGAGTCAGCCTTTTAAGATGTTGAATGTTGTTGAGAATTTAGTTGCTATAACCTTGTCCAACGGACATGATTCAAAGTAGAAGTGACCCGACTGCCCATCGATTTGGATCCGATCAATGCAGAGGTAGATTGAAATCTTGCAACCTGCAACCCCTGGAAGTGTGACAGTTGGGAATCCAACCTCACTTGCTGTTGATCCATGTGTTTTCTCAGAGTCTGATTTCTCCATTGAAATTGGCGCCAATCGTGACCCCCCACACACATATATATATATACATATATATATACATATATATATACATATATATATATATACACTGTATATAGTAATTTCATTTTTGTTTGATGATTAAAACGTGTAAAGTGCCATTTTTTCATGGTTACTCTTCTCACTTTTCCTTGTGGTGATGGGTATATAACATTATATAACCTGGTAATTTTTGACTTGCCCATTTTTTCATCTCGAGAAAACGGTGACCCTCCAGTAAATTAACATAGACCCTGCCAGATAAGGGTTGGAAGATTCATTTCCACTAAAAACTGGTGATTTTCAGGGTCAAACATGAATATCATGGGATATTTTTAATATCATGATATTTTCCCATATATATATTATATATATATATCTTCCATAGATTTTCAGGGTCGATTCGTGAGTTTTCCAGAGGCTATCGTTTCGGAATGTCCGAAACGATGAAGGCCTCGGCTCGAGGTTCACCCTCTTCTTCCACGGCCTCTTTGGATTTGACCTGCCGCGGATTGCCACCATCATTTTCGTCCGCTGACCCAAGAGAGGGGACCGGGATCCATGGGTTGATTTACTGTACACTTAGACTATACATATACTGTATATATATATACAGTATATACACATGATATGTATTATATATTATATATTATATATTATATATTATGTATTATATATTATATATTATATATTATATGTTATATGTTATATGTTCTACGTTATATGTTATATATTATATGTTATATGTTCTACGTTATATGTTATATATTATATGTTATATGTTATATATTATATGTTATATGTTATATGTTATATATTATATGTTATATATTATATGTTATATATTATATGTTATATATTATATCCATCATTTATGGGGATTTGAACTATTTGAAGCATCAAACATCTGGGGATACACAAAAATATAACTCATAGGTGAATATTTTTCAGGAAGCAAAACTGGTGATTCAACGGATTCAAGCATCAAAATATGGGGTTCCATCATTCAAAATATGCTGATACTAGATTCTAGATAAATGATGGTTGGTTGATGATTTGTGCAGGGGTCATTTTTTATACTATCCTCTATATGCTAGGCAGAACATAATCCGTGAATCGGGAAACCTTATTGATCACCCAGTAGCATGGAACGACAAAGGGTGCTGACCACTGCTCAGTTGGACCAGTGGTTTTTTTTGTGGCCATCAAAGATGAGGATGTATAGCCATAAGCTTAAGAGCTGGTTAGTAAATTGGGTAACAAACAACCACAAGAAAGGCATATAGTGAGACATAGTGGGTGATATGCAAGACCAACACGATCCTCCTGAAGCGAAGATGATGAGAAACTCTGAAGGCGAGCGAATTCAATCGAGCTTGACGGGTTCAGAATACACTGGGAATCCCCTTACAGTAAGCAGATCTCGCGGGGATCTTCTTTGGAATGGCACCGGGGGGTGTTGGAAAAGGATTATTCACCTGCTTGCTCGAGAGACCAGTACCAAGGCTGACAACGTTGCCCTGTCCATCGTTTTCTGCGCATATTTGGTTTGTGCTCCCCTGACAGCCCGGCACCCAGCCTGATTTGACGAAACCAACCTTCGCCTCCTGAAGAATGCTCTGTTCCAAGCTTTGAGACATTATATAAAACTGCAATGTTTTTCCAGATCTTTTGAAACATTGCCATATTTAGACCTACCACAATATGTATGTAGAATATACATATACTGTATCATAATATGATTATTATAACAGATACAGATATAATCAATTATAAACAATATGTAGATATACATAGGTATACACATATGGTCATTCACATTACACATATTTTCCGAAAGAGTGCTTGAGATATCGAAAGATTCGCAGATGCTGAACCTCTTGGTGGCGGTGCTGGTGGAAGTTGTGGGAGTGTTGGCCATTGCTGAGCAAGAGATGGTGCAAAACCAGCTGCCTGGCGAAAATTTTTCCAAACGCGTCTCAGGCGTCTCAAAGGATAGAAAGTCGAGGATATGATGGGTATAGATGACTTATATGACTTGTATAACGACTAAAACTGCTTGGAGCTTTCAAAGTTGGGTCTTGCTGTGCAGGATATTATTTAAGTGCCCAAATGGGTGATCTTTTTCAGGATGGATTGCAACCGCATCAACCACCAATCAGATGGTCAACTATACTATACCCTCAGGTAATTTGCTGACATAGCTATTGAAAATGATGAAAGAATGGGCCAGTCGAAATAGTTGATTTACCCATTAATAGCATGGTGATTTTCCACAGTTCTGTTAGTTTACCAGAGGGTACTCGTACATTTCAAAAGTTGTTTTTCAATTCCAATCCTTTGGCAGCAACTCCTACAGGTATGAGTGGGACCAAATGCGGCTGGCCCTGGGTGAGCTCTCAGAAGATAACATCACGGTGGATCAGATTCTTGGTCAAGAATCCCTGCTGGTGAATGGTTGGTGAATGGCTGGGGTATATATATATATATGCATATATATATATATTATAATGTCGTTTTTTCCGCCTCAAACATGGATAGTTATGAATAGTTCATATCTCACTTTAATATCTCACTCAAACTTTTGGCGAAGGATAGCTATACCGGACCGAACATTTTTGAACCCTGAGCTGGATTCTTCGCATTTGCTGACTGCTGAAGGGACCTGGTGGACCCGGTGATCTGAGGTTTAAGAAGCTGTTGGACAAGAATCTTGGGTGAGCAACTGGGGGACTCCTTGGCGGACCCCAACCCTGGGACTTTGGTGAGATTTTAAGTTCAGTGTTCTTTGTGCACACAAATGAGAAATGTATGGAACTGGGTTTCAAGTTTCCAGATTCCATTTTCATCCATTTTCAATATTCAATCCCCTGATGAATTGCAAGTGACGAGAATTGATTGTTGTCCAGACCTTGGGTATGTCGCTACATCCATGAAGGCAGTGGGAGGCAAGACACATTTTTTACTTCACGACTCCTTGCCGATTGCTTAAGAGATGGTCAACTCCTTATTTTTCGGTTGTTTCAACACCTAAACTTCGAATCTTCTAGTTTCTCAACAGTTTAACTCCCGATTTTTTCAGTTTTTTGTTTTTTAAACTAGATAAAACATAATATAAAATATAACATCATATAGTATCATTTACTATTCTTTAATATCATATATAATCATGTATAATCATATAATATCATATAACATCATTTAATATCATATAATATCATATAGTATCAGTATCATATATTATCATATAGTATCACATAATATCATTTAATATCATATAATATCTTTTAATATTTTATAATATCATATAATATCTTTTAATATGATACAATATCATATTAATATCATATAATATCATATAATGTAATATAATATCATATTAATATCATATAATATCAAATAATATCATATTCATATCATATAATACCATATATTATCATGAAATATCATGTAATATCATATAATATCATTTAATATCAAATAATATCATATAAGATCAAATTAATGTCATATGATATCATATAGTATCTTATAGTATCATATAATATCATATAATATCATATAATGTCATATAAAATCCTTTGATATCATATAATATCATATAATATCATTGATTTATTAAAATTAATATCATACACTGTCATATAATATCATTTAGTATCATATAATATCATATAATATCATTTAATATCATATAATATCATCGAATATTATATAATATCATATAATATCAAACACATATCATATAATATCATATAATGTTATATATATATATTCAATATCATATAATATCTTATAATATCATACCATATAATATCATATAGTATCATATGGTATCATATAATATAATATAGTATCATATAATATAATTTAATATCCTATAATGTCGTATAATATCTTTTAATATCATATAATATCATTTAATATCATTTAATATCATATAATATCATTTAATATCATATAATATCAAATAATATTAATACCATATATATATATATATGACATCATATTAGTATCATATTAATATCATATAATATCATAGAATATCAATTTAATATCATACTAATTTCTTATTAATATCATATTAATATCATATTAATACCATATATATATGATGTCATATTATATAGTATCATATTATTATCATATAATATCATATAATATCATATCAATGATACTTTTCCAGTGAAAACCCCCTCCCGGTTTTCCCTTCTCGCCGAGGCGTGAGGCTTTGATCGCCATGCGTGCCCTGGGGATCGACGTCATCGCCATGCTGGAAACGCCGCAGCTGATCTTTGGAGAGCCGCTGGAGCTGAGATCACCAGCCGATGGTGTTTTTGATTCATGAAGAAATGATAAATATCAATAGTATATGGATGTATATGGAATATATATGGGAAAATCTATGGAATATATAATTATATATGGGAAAATATCATGATGATATCCCATGATATTCATGTTTGACCCTGAAAATAAGCCATTTTTAGTGGAAACGGATCTTCCAACGCCTATCAGCCGAGGCGTTTTCGATGTTTAGATGAGGATAATCCATGGGAATATCATGGGAACGTTGTCTACAGCAAGACCCAACATCGATGGAAAAGTAGGAATCATGTTTTTTTCTTTTAATTGAGGATATCATGGGGATATTGTATGGTAAATATGACGTCATGGATGGGGATATATTTTATCATATATATTGAGAGCTGATCATCATATCTATCATTAGATTTTCTCAAAAAGATCATGGTTTTCCTTTTTTTAGATGAGGATTTCATGGGGATAGTGTATATTCATGTATATTCAACATGATGATATGAATATATATATATATATTAAATGTCATGGAGATATATGGCATATTTGGGATATCATAAACTTCAGATTTTGTAACCACCAAATAATATGTTTAATATGATGATTACAATATGTCTATGTATGGGTATATCTATAATTGAATGCAACCAACGGTGTGATTTCAGAAAATGGAATGTGAAACCAACAAACATGGTGGGATTCCATAAGGATTATCACATGGTATATATACATATTATACGTATATTTTTATCATGTTATATTATAATATACTATATACTATATTATATTACATTATATCATATCATATTATATTATAGTATATTATATTATATTATATAAGAATGTAACCCTACTAGAATACTGGTACATTACTTTTGACTCTTTTTGGGGGTCACTCTAGGGCATCCATGTTCCCTATATTAGATGGGGAGGCGAGGAGCCACTAAAAGTTTCCCAACCGCATGATAGAGTATATATGTAATATAGATAGACTGGTTGGTGGTTTGGAACATTTTTTTATTTTTCCATATATTGGGAATTTCATCATCCCTACTGACGAAGTCATATTTTTCAGAGGGGTAGGTATACCACCAAGCAGTAGAAAGATGGATAGTTGGAGAATTGGTGCTTGATAATTGACACCAAGTCTACGTATTAATTGCGTTTAAATGGCATTAATAGCGTCTAATGCGTCACTAATTGCGTATAAATATACTAGTTACGTTTAATGGTGACTACAAAGTGCGTATAAACACTTGCTAGATTAAACTATATCTTCGAGGTTACTGGAGGTTACGGGATACTCAGATTCTAGAAATTCTAGACTCAGATTCTAGCTTGGTTACGGGAGGTTACGCGATACTCAGATTCTAGAGATTCTAGACTCAGATTGTTACGGGAGGTTACGGGAGGTTACGGGATACTCAGATTCTAGAGATTCTAGACTCAGATTCTGGCTTGGTTACGGGAGGTTACGGGAGGTTACGGGATACTCAGATTCTAGAGATTCTAGACACAGATTCTAGCTTGGTTACGGGAGGTTACGGGAGGTTACGGGAGGTTACGGGAGGTTACGGGAGGTTACGGGATACTCAGATTCTAGAGATTCTAGACTCAAATTCTAGCTTGGTTACGGGAGGTTACGGGAGGTTACGGGAGGTTACGGGATACTCAGATTCTAGAGATTCTAGACTCAGATTCTAGCTTGGTTACGGGAGGTTACGGGAGGTTCAGATTCGGGAGGTTACGGGATACTCAGATTCTAGAGATTCTAGACTCAGATTCTGCCTATAAGATCAAATACTACTAAATTTAGTAAAAAACTAAATTTAGTTTAAAATAGTGATTTAGTTATTTACTACGCTACTAAATTTAGTAAAAATCCAACTAAATCAAAAACTAAATTTAGTTGGCAACTAAATTTAGTAGCATTACTAAATGTACATTTAGTCGGGGAACTAAATTTTTCACTATGTTTTTTTCAATGCAAAATGAGTTATATTTCGATGTTTTTTTATGTATGTGGTTGATCAGTTTTCATGTACATTTTAATGTGTGTAGGCCTTGTGGCCTCACTGTTTCATAATTAGATACAAGGGAAATTGTTGTAACACACATACATACACACATACACACATACATACCTACCTACCTACCTACCTACCGACCTACCTACCTACCTACCTACCTACCTACGTACGTACGTACGTACGTACATACATACATACACACATACACACATACACACACATACACACACATACACACACATACACACACATACACACACATACACACACATACATACATGCATACATGCATGCATACATACATGCATACATGCATACATGCATACATGCATACATGCATACATGCATACATGCATACATGCATACAGACATACAGACATACAGACATACAGACATACAGACATACAGACATACAGACATACAGACATACAGACATACAGACATACAGACATACACACATACACACATACACACATACACACGTACACACGTACACACGTACACACATACACACATACACACATACACACATACACACATACACACATACACACATACACACATAAATTACACACACATACATTACACACACATACATTACACACACATACATTACACACACATACATTACATGCATGCATGCATACATACATACAAACATACATACATACATACATACATACAGACAGACAGAAAGACAGACAGACATACATACATACATACATTACACACATACATTACACACATACATTACACACACATACATTACACACATACATTACACACATACATTACACGCATACATTACACACATACATTACACATATACATACACACATACATACATACATGCATGCATGCATGCATGCATGCATACATACATACATACATTACATTACATTACATTACATTACATTACATACATACATACATACACACACACACGCATCATATATATATATATATAAATATATTTATTTATACCCTCTGATAATCAAACGCAATTCTGGAAAATGGCCGGCTTGTAAATGACTGACCTGTGATGTGAAAATGGGGATTTTCCATTGAGTCTCCAACGTCCCAGGACCAGTTCCCTCAGTTTTACCGACTTCATTGAGACCATTTTGGCCCTGCGGGATTCAAACACTGCCACGGTCTTTTGGCCCTGGATCTGTGCTGGCTTCGGCTCCTCCTGTGGTTTGCAATGTGGTAAATCCAATGATGAACCTCCAATCTGGGATAGTGTCTATACTACTGCCCATTGCCAGTTCCACTACAATTTAGGATGGTTTTTGGCTTTTGTTACTTTTGTTTCCCTGATTTATCCAGGTGAGGGTCTCTGCATTTTAACTAGCTTCCTAGCCAGCCGATCATCGCAGATAATTTGCAAGCAGGCGGACCCGCACTATGCCAGATAAATTGTCGGATAGAACGCCAAGTAAAATGCCAGAATATATGTCAGATAGAATGCCATATAGAATGTCAGAAGACATGTCAGAGAGAATGTCAAAGAGAATGCCAGATAAAATGCCAGATAGAATGTCAGAAGAAATGTCAGAGAGAATGCCAGATACAGTAGAATGTCAGATAAAATGTCCGAATATTTGTTTGAATTTGTATTAGATAGATTGTCAGTTGGTGGGTATCACCTAGAGAAAACATGTTTTTTTTGTTGAATCCGACCTTTGTACCTTTGTTACAGAGAACGGAAATACCCCCGGATCTATGTACTCAAAAATGACTGCAAAGATCAAATAGATTCAGTACACTCAACCAGGGATCATGTTTCAATTGCTGGTATCTGTATTTCAATATCAACTGGGGAAGGGGTTACTGCCGCGAGGTGCGTGACATCAACACATTGGCCAAGCGAATCATTTCGGAGATCCAGGGCACGGTTGGGCAATTGAATTCCAAGATCAAAGAAAAGCCGCTGGGACCGCTGAATTGATTCAGTTGGGGAGATGTCTTTTTCCTGGAGATGTGTTGCAGGATGCATCTGGAAGATAAAAAACGCAGATTCCAGATTCATGTCTAGATACTTTAGAGAGGCTTTGCGACGGGACTGGATTGTTGGATTCTCACTGAATGAAACACTTGCTTCATGAGCAGACAGGCTTTTACACAGTTTTGCTGCCCAAAGTTTGTGAAAATGGATGATCCAGGTAAATTTTTCCTTGTTTTTTTGGGTCTGGCCATGTCTCGCCGGATCTAAGAGATATGGTGCCCTGCTACATGCCTTCAGGAACCGACACTCCCACCCATAGCGGTAGCTGCGCATGGCTTCATCTTTTGATGTTCACAACATTCACATTCTTTTTACCCTCTGGTTATTTAGCATAGCCATGAAAAATGTCCCATTTATAGATGGTTTACCTATCAAAAATGGTGATTTTCCATGGCTATGTTAGTCATAACCAGATGGTAAAAGAAATCACTCGCTTTGGTGCAGGCTATCAATTCAAATCTACGACATTTATCTTTTTGTTTTTGGGCGGGCCGGACCGGCCCTTGAGGTAGTATGAAATACCAGTTTGTATATTTAAATGTAGTTACCGTACTTCAATCAGCCACATCCCACCCCATCGGGCGTCAGGGGGAGCAGCAAAGACCGGATCATGCGCGCGGAGAAGGTCACACTGAGCCGGCAAATTCGTGGCTCGTCGAAAGTGCCATGGGTGGATTTTGTTTTTTTTTGGAGATGGGGAAAGATGGATTTCAACTCATATTTTACTATATAACTCACTTTTGTATTCATATATTGAGTTTTTTTTTGTGGATTTTAAGTGGTCAAAATGGGAGATTTTCTCGTATTTTTCATGCCTTTAACTGATGTGGGGTTATCTCAAAGCCATCCGTCCGTTTGTAACCAGCAATAAAGTGGCTATTTCCGGGTCCTTAAAAATGGGAGATGGGCATGCATTTGAGTGTTTTTTTTTTGGTGAATATGGCCATTTGGCATTGTAGACGATGGGATTTGGAGGTTCCTTGTGTTCAGACAGATCCATTTCACTGCCATTTCTTGCTGGGCGTTCCTGGTGGAATACCACACATGGACACTATATATATATATACATATACATACATACATACATAATAGGGATATGATGAAAACCAGTGTATTTGAGTGGTAATTTGGTACCCCATTTTCAGACAAGGCCATGTGTACTGAGTTTTGTTCGTAATCACCTCCACAGCTCAGAAACCCTAGTGGAATGTAGTGAATTCATGTAGGGAGGAGACATGTGAGGGGTCAATTATGATGATTTCTTTTTGATGTGATGTTGTGGTGAACGCTCCAAACTCCAACCCCCAAACCAACCTTATGTTTGAACCGTTAGTTCTGCATGATACACTCCCCAAATCTAACATGTGCATGCTATTCCTGAGGTCCCCTAACATGAACCTATGGTACGGTCTCAAGTGGATTTTGTTCCCCAGGAAATCATGCAACTAACTTTTTAAATAAAATCACTCCAAAACTGACATGGAACCCAATGCAGGCCCAAACTGAACCCAAACTGCACCCTGAAACAGCCAACATGGAATTTGAACAAGTCATCACAAAGCGATCTGCAACCTTGAAGGGTGATTTGAAGTTTAACCTGGAACCCAAGAGGTTTTTAAGGTGTGGTTCTTGCAAATTCCATGTTAGTGACTTTCGAGCGACCATAATTTTTCACTTCGTATTTCGCTCACATTTAAAAACTATTCAGGTTCCAGGTCTGTGGTGGGGAAAGAACTGAAACCAAAACACCTCCAAGACAAGGTCGAGACTTATTTTTCAATCTGGGTTCCGTGTTCGTCGCACAACTTTCCAAAGTAAGCCGCAACAGGATCGATTTCTTGGGGAGATGCAGAACTTAGGGATTTCATCAGCAAAGATGTCGGGTTTGTCCAAACGTGGACATAGAATGACATAGATATATAGATAATTTTCCTTGTAAGCTACTATATCCATCTATATCCTAATATGTGAATCTATATGATATATCACTTCAATGGTGATTTTTCATGTCGGATTGAGAGAGGGTTAAGTCCTATCCCCATGAAGTCCCCATTTGTTGATGGTTAAACCGTTAAACCCCTTAAATCCCATTAAACCACGATTAAAATTAACAAATCAATTCCCGATGAAGTCACCATGAACAACAATTATATGACATATGACATATCACTAAACCCATTAATTCCCCTGTCCTCATGAACAACCTTTAATCAATATTAAAGCTTATATTAATTCATTCCCCATGAAGCCCCTTTCTGAACAACCTTGGGCAAAACACCCAACACAACACCCCTCAATTCCCCACCTCAATCCATCCAAACCCATTAAACCCCCATCTGCTTGGTGGTTTAGACCATTTTTTATGACTTTCCATATATTGGGAATTTCATGATCCCAACTGACGAAGTCTCATATTTTTCAGAGGGGTAGGTATACCACCAACCAACCATGAAATTCTCTTTTGTTGTTGGTTCAATCATCATTCTGCCAGCCTGTCCGCCCAGCCAAATCTGCTCGTGGCCGATGACTCCCTCCAAGAGGTTCCATGGTGGGCCCGTGGGTGTTGATCTAATGGAGCCATGAAAGTACCCACCGGTTGATTGGTTATGAAAGATGGATATAAAAATAGGGTTTTTAGATGTTTATAGCCATAAAGTGTCTGATATAAGATGTTTTTTGACATATTTAGATATATGTTACAGGTATCATGTAGAATGATTGTAGAATATTGTAGAATGATTTGTAAATGTAAACGTACATATGGGTGTGTCTGAATATTATATATACTCCCAAATGTGGCCATGTAAATTGGTGTTTTGATAGGGAACACGCCGGGGAACGTGGTGAGCCTGTCAATTTGGGGATGCATCCAATTTCAATGCCTCCCATTCCGATGCTGTAAGCTTCATGTGATTCTGTATCTCCAAAGCGTGAAACTGGGTCCCTTATCTTATTTGCCATGCAGTCACTATTTTGAACGCTGTTGCGCTGTCACATAACCCATATGGCGTATATATGTCTATATAATCTGATTTTGATGGATAGAACACTTATTTGTCAGAACGGTGATCACGTATTATTATCATTGATAGAATAATCATTCTGAGATATTCTGACTGTATTTTTTTATTATTGCTATTTCATGTTTATTTCTATTATCTATTGTTACTAACATTATTACTATTAGAATCATGAGTCTGACCAGAAGAGCATGATGATTATTGTCATTCTGATTCTCCTGCTTCCATGAAATCAAGCCACCGTCATCCGGTGGCAGCCCCGTTTTGGCCAGTTTTTGGAGGCCTGAAAGCAACGGCGACCGAGAGTTTCACCAACGTTAAAACTGCCGTATTTTGGGGTTTCACCGCTCTGAAGTTTTTTAAGCGGAGCTCAAGACAAGGAAAAGGGCACCCCTTGATGTGAGAAGTCGGCTCTCCGATTTTTGGGAGTGTATTCTCTGGTACCCCAACCTGTTTGGCTAGAACAAGACGAACTGCCTACGGAAAATGTGGAGTTCCAAGCCAACCGGCTTTGGCAGACAAGAAGGTTTAACCATGTTTAACCAATGAAACAACATTATCTGGTTGTCCTTCAGAGCGAAAAAAAAGTGATGCACGGGCCTCAGGTAACCTGAAGGCCAGCTGTGTGTCCAGAAATTGGGTGATATTTGGACATACGCAGAGATGGTATGAAGTGCGTGAGCAACACACGGCCAGCCCCGGTTGCGATATGCGGATGTTCAAGGATGTTCAAGGAATGCAGAGATATGAAGAGATGGGTTGATGTTACCAAGGAGTTCTTGAGGTGTTCGAACTGCTTGACATTAGCGCTTTGATGGACAGACCTTCTATGACCAACATATAGAATTCCCCAAAATACCCTCTGGTAATTTGTTACATAGCTATTGAAAATGACCATAGAAATAGTGGATTTTCCCATTAAACATGGTGATTTTCCATAGTTATGTAAACGTTTACCAGAGGGTAATGGGTTTGATTGAAAAACAACCTAGATCTGTTGGTCCAGAAAGGGTCCCCCCAAAAAAATCCTGCCGGGGGGCACGTGGCTCTACCTGGCTACAGCCAGCAGTGTAGTTATAGAATTCAGAAGCGCCACCTGGCTCAGGTGCTGCATGCTTGTTGGCCACATTTTTGCTAGAACCAAGTTACAAGGGCCTTGAAGCCTATGAACTTTGAACCCTTCATTTCCTTATAATGATCACACATAGATGATCTTTGGCGGGCATGACACAGTAGACTTATTAGACTGTAAGACTCGTAAGATGCTGTCTAGACTTTATTTAGGGTTATAAACTGTTATGAACTTGGAGTTTTCATGAGTTTTGAATTATAACCGTCCAATATGCCAGACCCTTTTTGATTTTTCGGGATTTTCCATGGCCAGGTTAGCCCAGGGTAACTTCAGTATTCCCCAGGTGATAGATGAGAGGACCGTATGCTATGACACTTTACCTACGTACCTAGATTTTTCTATTGGGTGGCCTTAAATAAGGGACGGTATATCCGTGCATGATCTGGGATTTGTTTCTCGCCGCATATTTCCAATGGTTTGCATTTCGACTGAACGGAACTTGAGCCAATCAGAGAAGCTCCTGAGGGCCGGTCGTTGGACCTCAAGGTCTTGACGAAGGCGAGAGCTGAGGATTTGCAAAGGGATTGCTGAAGTCTTTCAGGGCATCAACAAGCAGGTTTTCTCAAGATGATGTAGAAATCCATGTGGGACACGCAATTTTATCATATTTTATCAACCTACCATTTTGGGCATGGTTTTTTTTATGTTTTTTTTCGCATCCCAGCAATAAATGGTGATGACTTGGGGATGCCATTTTCATGGCATTGGGTTCACCATCGCCGGGGTGAGCTTTGTGTTTCTGTGAAGGGTTTCTTCCATTTACTTTCATGTAGGATAATGTTGGTAAAAAACTAGGTTTTTATATGCCACAAACGAATAGAAACGGATGCTACTGATGGTGGATTGGATGAACATCAATCCTCGAGATCCTGGCAGAGAGCAAAATGCTGCTGATGGCAGGGGAGTTCCTGGTGAGAGACTTTGGTTGTGCATAAGCCATTGCTGTTGGCTACCACATGGCCAATCATCCAATCATAGTCACTTTGATGTTTGCACATAATTAGGAAATATATTCCATTTCGCAAGGATTGCATCCGGCATATTTTTCATGAGATCCCCAGTTCAGTTGCTTACCGGTATGTCCGCGATCATCATGGGTGACATCTTCTTCCAACAGACTCAAAGATGTTTCCTTTGTATTTTACTTGGATGAAAATCCTGTTTAGACAGTGTTTCGGAATCATGGCTAGCAAGTCCCCGATGAAAGACCAATTGAACAATCATAGGCGGATTGTTATTCGGTTCTAAGTTATCATCCGGGATAAACATCGAACAGTTCATCAAACATTTATTGCAATCAACTATAATTAACTTATAAAATTGAACAAATACCATCAATTTTCTTAAATAGTCACACTCTCATGAACGTAAATAGTGCATGTTTTCGTCTTAATTGGTCGGTCTCAAAACCCTGAAATCGAGGTTCCTGCATCTCTCGCCCTGAGGAGTTTCAGGGAGAGCTCCTCCAGCCTTCGTGCCACCAAGGCGTCTCTGGCGTCAAAATTGGGAGAAGGGAAGTCCCAAAGATTGGGATCTGGGACATATCATGTCATATATTACATATATATCATATATATATATAAATGGTGATGGTGATCGATCTAAAGGTGCTTCTAAAGAGTTTGAAACTTCGATCACCGTTCATGTTATGTTGAAAACTGAAAACCCTCCGATGTATACATACATACATACAACATACACACATACACACATACACACATACACACACATACACACATACACATACACACACACATACACACACACATACACACACATATACACACATATACACACACATACACACACATACACACATATACACACATATACACACATATACACACATATACACACATATACACACATATACACACACATTCACACATACACACATACACACATACATACATACATACATACATACATACATACATACATACATACATACATACATACATACATACATACATTTTTTTGTACAACACAGAACGGGGTTTTAACACTTGTTAACAGTTTTGAGCGACCCAAATTGAGAAGTTGAGCTACTATATATATGATTGAGAAATTACTAACAAATGGGGTGTGAAACTTCCCAAGTTGGGGATTTAATGCCATTACATCATTGAGACACTACCAGCAAATGAGGTGTTAACCTACCCACAGCGGGGATTTATATCATGCCATTACGTGATTGAGAAACTACAAAGAATGGAAATCACCATTAGATGTAGATGATTGAACTGTTGCACATAGGATCAACCAGGGGTTTTCCAGCCATATTAGGTTAACGTTTTGCCAGATTTCAAATCTGAGACTTGGAACTTACAGGATTTACAAGTCGAGTGGGGAAACACCACATCAGTATGTACAGTGTAGAGTGTGCAAATCTCTGTAGGTACTCATACCATGACATAAATGTTTACATAACCCACATGCTCCATGGAACAGTGATCTACATTTGGTGTCGCAATTGAGGACCACCCCGGAGACTGGGCCCTGCACAATAGATCCAATACTATACCAATCTAAAGCAGGTTTTCTAAGGGGGTATTTGATATGAGGCTGAAGGGATTCCAAGAAACCGGTGTTTTTATCCTAAAAAATGGATTGTTCTTGTCTATGAGCTTTGCTTAGAGCAAGCCTGGGATATCTGTCCAGTTTGATTGAAATTTAATCGATTTGCAGATGAGATTTGATTCATACCTATGACCAGATGATACATGTATATGTATGTATATATATATACTATGTATATATCTATACTATGTATATATATATATATATGTATACATATGTATATACATATGTAATATATGTATATATATATGTATGTAATGTATCTATATATATGTATATATATATATACATTACATATATGTATATATATATATGTATATAGTGATAGTTCCTACATGTACATGTAGATATCAACATCAGATGACATGACTGAACGCGGTAGATCAACATTCTTCCCAAGAAGCGCTGGTCCATTTCGGGGCCAGCCAGGTTTTCAATGGGAATTCCAGGATCCTAAAATGGAGGTACTGTACCATATTTTTGGCCATATATTGGCAGTATATCCCCTGAAATTCAGCCCTAAGAAATAGGCCTAAAAATATGATACCCTCTGGTGAACTAACATAGCAATGGAAAATGGCCATTTATAGTGGATTTTCCCATGAAAAATGGTGATTTTCCATTGCTATGTTAGTTCAATCGGTTCCTGAAATGGCCATTGAGCCAGGTTTTCTTGGACCAGCTGGACGAGCTCTTTGGGTGCTGCGAACCAGAGCAGCGAAGAAAAACGAACCGACGGATGGTCGGTTGGGTCCTGTGAAACATGAAAAGAACATCTTTTTGGGGGCCACTGGACTTGCTGAATGTTCTGGATTCCGGATTATAATGGATATATATATATATATATATGGTATGTTGCTTTTCGTTTTTATTTTTTTGTCGAGAATCAATGCAACGTTATTGAGTTCAAACACCGAAGCTTGCCAACGGGATCCTGCTGCGCAGGGAACATGAAAGGGCCCATCCTGTGTCTCCATGGTTTGCCACTGAGATCTGGCTGCTGGAAAGGGTGATTCTGGGGTATGCTGAGGGCTAGCCTGATGCACCCGGGTCAAGATACACCAACACCGGTCCTGGCTGGGGTCCCCCTTTTGGAAAGATCAGGGCACAGGAATCTGCAACTGAGACTTCAGATAGCTTTGTCACTTCGGGGGAAACTGACCAAAGGTTGACCACCAAACACTGGACGTTGACAATGGGTCACGACAGTCTACGTAGGGGTGCAGTTCCAGTTGATATCAGTTGATCAACGGGTGGCAAATTGCAGCTTCCATTGGGCTTATCTTCATGGTTATACCATGTTATACCCCCAAGTATAGAGTCAATTCATGTGAATTCCATTTATATACTGTAATAAATTCAATTCCACCATGATATTCCATGATATCCCCAGATTTTTTAATGGTGGGTTTCATCATGTCATGTTGGTGTCCAAGGTCCACCTGGAATTGGTGTCTTGGCTGTCGAAAGGCTGGAGTCCCATGGAATCCCCCAAGTCTATAGAAATGTCAAATCCTACTCAAACAGTGCTAAATAATAATGATGGACATGACATAACTAAATAATGATATATATATAATTATAATATAATAATATATATATATAATATGATTTTTTGATCTTTTTCTTCGAGTGACACGTGTTTCGAAGTGTCAACTACTCACAATTTGAGTCCACCGATGAAGCCACGTTTGAAACACCAAGGCAAGACCTCCCTTGGGCGATCCATTGCGCGAGCAATTGGTGGCTGAGCTGAAAAAATGTCAGGTTTTGACACAGAATTGCAATGGAAAGTTGTGGAATTTAATGATTTTAATGGGATATGCTGATATACTCCACACAAGTTCTGGGTTTTAAAAATGGCAAAGTGGAGCATATCCCAGAATTGCAATTTTTAAATGGGAACAACGATGATTCGCTGGTGAATTTGAGGGTTTTGCATGGTTTTGCCCTAAATGGTTAAACCCAAATCTTGCCCAACTTTGTTGTGAGACTTGAACGAATAAACCCAACTATTCCAAACCCAAATATTACCAAATATTCTCAAAACGAATGGAGAATTCCCACACGAACTGTCTTCAGCTCCAAATGGTCTGAGGGCATGACATCAGTAGCATAGCCTCTGGTCATTCAATGTGGTAATGGAAACCAGACTTTAGATGCTCTGGTTGAGATTTTTCAATTAAATTTTGAGATTTTCCAGCCAGGCATGTTCAATTTCCAGAGGGTATCCCCCATTCTAGAGGCCCAAAAATCAGTTGGTTCAATCAATGTCCCCATTGATGGTTGATTCGATTCCATACCCCCATTTTGCTTAGTGAAAACAACCAGATTTTGCTTGGTGAGAACAACCGAGATAATCCGCCCATCTCGCAGCAGGTCGCAAGTTCCACCGTATAGCCCTGGGAGGTGCGGAATTTTTTAGATCGGACCTCACTGGAATCATGGTTAGTAAGGGGTAATTATCCCAAAATCTTATTTCAGGGGAGTGGATGGAATCCAAGATCTTCGATGATTAATTAGTGAAGTTTACACGATCTTAATTGATTTTATAGATGATTTGAGATTATCATTATTTTTTTCGGAGGATAGAAAAGGGTCGTTTCAAATGGAGCTTCGCGCACCGTGAGATGAGCACCGGCGGAAGGCTTGTAAGGAGACTTTGAATTGGTCTCCTGGGTACTTTGGGTTTTACTTCCCATTTCCCTTCAGACAAAAAGCCATATCCACCAGTGAAATGATAAGGTTTTTCTGATAAAACAAAAAACACCATCCCAAAATCACCATGGGTGCTATAAACCACCCCCAAAATGGCAGTTGTCTATGGCAATGATTGGTACCAGATCAAATCTCCATGCGCAATTCGGGGGGTATCCCAAATTCAGGTGACTGGACTAAGTGGCAGAATCTCTATATATTGGATCTACCCCCAGAAAAATCACAGGTTCATAACCGAAATCCCATTCTTGAGCATGTTCGGCATATCCCATTGCCTCCCAACGTCTGGAAAACCTCATTTTCCCTCTGATACATGTAAATCCACCATGCTTAGCTTGGACACACCCATGCCTACCACAAAATTTTGGTGATATCCCTAATTTTGGTGGTTAATATCTCCATCTTATATTGAATACTTGGACAAACCCATATCATATTGTTACATAGTAATATGTCCATGATAGTATCCCATGATACTCAGACGATATTTCAAGGTATTTCAATCTTCAAAGATATTTCAAGTATATCTTCTTATCTTCATTTTTTTTTCGTTTTAGGATTTTTCCTATGGTTTTTGTGATATTTCCCATGAGTTTCTATGTTTTTTTGTGTTATTTCCGACATTTCCCATGATTTCACCGTCGCCTTCCGAGGCGTCCGCGACGAGGCCGAGCTGCGGGGGCATCGCGGCTCGGCCGCTTAAAATGGTGAACTAGATAAATAGAAACTATTTATAGATAATAGATAAACTATAATAGATAGATCTATATCATTATCTATTATCTATTATCTATAGATGATATAATAGTAGTAATTTATAGATAAATTGTGTTTCTATTTATCTATAATGGTGTTTCTATTTATAGATAATGGTGTTTCTATTTATCTATATAATGGTGATTATTGCTATTATATAATTGTGATGAATAGTGTTAATAGTACACTATTATGAAACAGTGAAATAACCAATAGTGATTAATAGTGATTAATAGTATTGTGGATTCATACACATATATTATATATATACTACTATGAAGAGTATTTGAATAGTCTTAATAGTAGTAATAGTAGTGATTAATAGTGTTAATAGTATTAATAAGTATTAATAGTATTAATAAGTATTAATAAGTATTAATAATAGTAGTATATATCACCATAATAGTGATTAATAGCTTTAATAGTATTATGGATTCATATATATATATACACTATATACTATTAATAGTATTTGAATAGTCATAGTCATCACCATGATTGTCACACTCATAATTTTTCAATATCCACTATTAAATGGTGATGATACTATGAATAGTCATGAAATCATGAATACTATTTGTATTGAATAGTCATAATGAGAATGAATGATCACTAGCCATTATAATTCCAATTCCATAAATAGTGAAATAGTAGTCATAATTACTGATATTGATATCCATAAATAGTGTGTACTTGTATTGGTTTTTCTTAAAATGGTTTGGATCCCCAAGCCACCATGGGTGTTTCAACACAAAGTATTGGTCTAATGACTGGATGGGTTGGGGGTAGCCGCATTTTGGGCAAGCTCCAAATGAGAAGCGGCTGCACGACATTGTCATTTTGTTCAGGGCTTTAAGTCAAAGGCCATTTCAGGAACCTTAATTGGAGGTACCTCCCGTATATAAGGCCTATTTTTTAGGGCTAAATTTCAGGGAATATCCCCACAAAATAGGGTCTTATATGGTACAATCAGTAGCTCCATTTTAGGATCCGGGAGATCTCCCATTGATTAAGCTGGGATGATATGGATGGAACATGAAAAAATCATGGGTTTTTTTCCATGTGCTGTATCTATCATGATTTATCTACACAGAATTTAAGATAGCTATTGAAAATGAGCATTTATAGTTGATTTACTCACCAAAAATGGTGATTTTCCCTCGTTTTTTGTATGTTTACCAGGAGGTATCTACACATCTGGGGTTGCTCCAAGATTTTTTTTCGCTCAAATGATATCCACAGAGGGTACCAGCTTGTTTGGCCTCCCGATCTCGTAAACCCCCCAGAGTATCTGAGGTGGTAGGAACATACTGGGTTTATATCCAGATATCTCAAGATTCTATGGTTAACATGGAATTATTCCACTGTGGATTATGATCAATTATCCAGGTGAATTAGTCCATGCTTCTTGTTGTTGTTTATGTTGTGGTTTATGCTATTTTATCCAGATACGTTGGATGATTTATTCAACATTCAGGTTGGTGAATTGCCATGATCTAGCCTTCTTGAAATGATCAGAACATCATCCAAAATGGGTGATTTTGTTTAATGGGGAAAGCAATGGTTTATATGGGATTTCTTGAAATGAGGGTAGCCGAAAACCATCGGCATATAGAAGATGACAAATGACTTGGATCATCAAATGGAGTCCCTCCTTTTAAAGAAAACAACCTATTATATCCTTATGTACTAATTGTATATATGTATATATATATTATATGATAATTTAATATAGTAGCTTTATTAGTCTGTTTGCTTGGATCAGTTGGGGATCTCTGTTTAGCACTAACTAGAATTGGGGGGGTACATTTGACCAAGAAGGCTGGGTATTGCGACCGCGTGACCAACCCTGAAAATGGTGGTTGATTATGTGCCCAGATGAGTTAGGATGGACATCCATTGGCTTCTAGCCATTCTACTTGTTAAGTTATCACTGTAAGGGACCAATACCTGCCAATTGGTAAACCGCATCCATTACCTCAGGCACTACCAATACCCTGCCACTCTCGGGTCGTCGTTTGAGGTACAACAAGAGGGCTGTGAACAAAATACCGATTGGTAAATTACTGCTGCAATTACAGAGGTTACTTTATTATAAATGCCACCGAATTGTATAGGGATTACTTTCACCCATCAATTGGAGATTCCGAAAAAAACATGGGATATCCCTTTGAGACATCTGAGGCCGAACCTACATCGGAAGCATTCCCGGTGTCATCATCCAGGTGCCATGGAATCATGGGAAACTGATGTCAGGGTGGGGTCCATAGGGCCATAGGCGTCAAGGATGGAGGTTTCTGGTGTGCTGAAAACACCCATCTTGGTTTAGCGCTGAAGCATGCTGGAAATCTGGAAATGCCGCCCAGGAGTCCCTGGAAGGAACTTGATTTCTGTGGATGTTCGTGGCTACTCACAATCATTGCCGTGCAATTGGGCAAATCCCCATATTTCGACCAGGAATAGGATCTGCCAGCCATGTCATCTTTGATGAAAGACGTCTTAAAACTGCGATTTCAGGCTTTTTTGTGATCCCAGGGTGCAGTTCCAGGTATTTTTGGATATATGATGATATACAACCATTGCTAGAGCGCTTGTATCCGAACTTATGGCAGAATTACTATGGTTATATAAGATGTACTCATATTGTATTCATATGTTATATTGTGTTATATCCATGAAAAAACAACTGCACCGTTTGAAGCCTGGATTCGTGATAGGCCTTCCAGACGCTTGGGGTGAACAATCCAGTGATCCTATTGGACGAGGCGCTTAAATTGACCCTGAAGGTTGAAGATGGACACCCCAACAAAAATATCAAAACATGGTGTTTGGAAGAGATTTTCTGGTTGGTGGTTTGGAACATGGCTTTTATTTTCCATAATATATGGGATGTCATCCACCAACCAGTTTTCTTTTTTTAATTATTCTTGGTGCAAGCTTACTAATTTCGACACATTTAGCAATTCTGGTTTTTCTTTCGACTTGAAACTCGAGACTTGCATCCTATTTTTGGAGTTGAACATAGATCCAGGGGAATTTGGACACAAGTCGTCTCTGTGGCAAAGGGGGCGGATTTTTTTAAGGGGGATGATGCAATGGGACTACACTAAACTGGATGTAATTGATTGCAATTGGATAAAATCAGCAAAATTCGTCAATCTAAATCTGTTGGAACCACAAGGCGGGCCGCAATCTTGTCACAGATTTTCAGATCCAAACTTAAAACGGCATGGAGCTGAACTCACAGGAGGCATCCCATGGTCTGTTTTTGGCAGTTGCGGGCATTAGATCCCTGAATCAACCTGGGTTTTATCGGCTGGTTATGGTTTTTGTCATTGATGGGGAACCTCGACTAAAGCAGCTAATCTGAAAAGAGATTGCTACTGTATCTTCAAATGCGTCCGCAGTGTATCTGAATCTAACATGGAATGCCATGGAAGACATCAGCTGAATCAGGCTGATTTTAGCCGTAGGATCTCTCCCGGACCTACAAAATAACATCCATAACAACAATATAGTAACAATCATCATTATATTGTCCTCATCCTCATTCCATCACGGATTATCCTCATTTCTCATTGATTGATCAATGATGTTTCGAATACAGTAATCATAATAATCATCAAAATAATAATGATAATAGTGGTAATAATAATAATAATGATCAGCTAGATTTCAATTAATTGGTTTATCCGGGAACATTTAAAGGACCCCCCTGTTTTTTCATGGGAAAATTCATGGTTTCCGGTTCCGATTTTACAAAAAAAAACAAACCATATTGATGATCCACTCGTCATCATCATCATCATCATCATCATCATCATCATCAAGTCATGTAATAGATTGGAATAGTATATCAGCATATGCTATTAAAATCGACTAAACAGTCCTTATATACTATTAAAATCTATTAAACAGTACTTATATATATACTTTTAACAATCTATATTAAACAGTTCTTATATACTTTTAAAAGTCTATATTAAACAGTACCTAGTTTTCATCGTTTTTTTACCAACAAGAATTTGTTTGTTTCGATCATCCACTTCCGCCAGGTCGATAAGACCTCCCAGAATTCCATGTTCAACCCCCAAGCCACGTTGCTGGAAATCCTGGACCCAGAGCAAAATACCACCTTCAAGGAGCCCCTTCGAAACGCAGCATCCGCGCGGGGCGTTTTGGGGATGACGATGATGACGATGTGATGTGAACCCCCAATGGCTTGGGAAAAAAAAAGACTTCGGTGAGTTCGGTGATGTGAAAAGACGAGCTTAGCTTGATCGCTTTTTGGAAACATAAGGAAACCATGCTGAGACATGATGTTGACAAGCAATTCAGATGGAATTTCTCCCATCATGTTCAGTCGATTCTGTATTTTTTGAGACATATAGAACTCAACATCAGTCCTGGACTTATCTCCCACCTTTCGACACTGCACCAGGACCATTATCTGAATACGCCTTTTGATCTGCCGCGACCTTGACAGTGACACCGTCCACATATCACGATATCATTACAATATCAACTTAATAGCTTAGGTCTGCAGTATAACCTGTCTACATAATCTGTAAGAAGAACATAGAAGAAATCTGTTGGCATTACCAATATCATGATTTTTAGCCAAGAATTGGAAATTCTCATGACAAATGAATTTACCTTGACGCCAGCGTTAAGGTCGAACGCCATCTTTATTTGCACGGCGAATGATACCTCTACCATTGATCGCCCGTTGTTGGACAGGATGGAGGCGATGTAACGCCAATGTTTCGGGCGATGGCATGGGCGGCAAAGTGCGTAAGTTTTTTGCACTGAGACTATCTCTTTTGTTAGAGATCTCGCTAATTCTTGCCTGCTGTAGCCTGTCGAACCACGGACCACAGAATGAACTGGTCATGTTGAGTAAACTGGAAGCTGTTTCAACCACTGGGATGATGCGCAGGATGCTCTTTGCGCCGGCAAATCTTAAACTCCGCATCATCATAATCACAATCACAATCACATTATCCTTTTCATTTATTGCGAGATATTCTGGTTGGTGGTTTGGAACATGAATTTTATGACTTTCCATTTCAGATATATGGGATGTCATCCCAACCCCATTTTAGCGAACTCCATCATTTTTCAAGATGGTCATTGCACCACCAACCAGATATTATTAACTATTAACCATCATTAACCATATAATAACCATATATTAACCATATGGTTATTGCACCACCAACCAATTGACTTTTTCCCCGTCATAACAGGTGATCGATCTCTCGGGTTACACCGTGGAAGAGAAGGTCTCGGTTGCCTCGGATAGTGTCACGTCAGCGAATTGTGAATTGTGAATTACCAAGATAAATACCCTCCAGTAAATTAACATAGACCCTGGCAGATGGGGGTTGGAAGATTAGTTTCCACTAAAAATTGGTCATTTTCAGGGTCTATGTTTATTTACCATAGGGGAATACTGTAAAGCGGAAAAAAACACCCAGGGCCCGAGATTTCGATGGTTTAATAAAGATACAAGCCATTTATGCTTAAATTGGATATGATTAATAAGTTCAGCCATGTTCAGCCAGGGAAAATGGCTGGAAGATCTTCGGAACATTCCATTGACGATTGAAGAGTTCCATAGAAACTCTTTGAAACTTTTACCACGTTCCATCAATTTAAAAGTTCCATATATACATATTATATATATACATATGTAGAATATATAGTCATCCCAACAAAAAACCAATAAGATAGAATAGTAAATCCATGTAAATCTCTAGCAATTTGGTGATGTTTTTGTTTTTCCATCATTTTGGGGAATGACACGGATGTCTTTACGTTTTCGCAGCGCTGGCAGGTGGCCATCAGTCGAAGCCACCTCCTTCCCAAGCAACGAAAGCTTCATGCCTTGGAGAAGGCGATGGGTGAAATATGATGAACTCCTTTTTGAGATCCATGTGAAACATGGTGAACTATGTAAATCCTAAATGCAATTCCATGGGTGAAATATGACGAAATGCTTTTTGGGATCTGTTGAAATGATTGGGATCTATGATCAAATAGTGGGATGATGAAATCCTTTTTGTGATCTTCGAAATGATTGGGATTTGATGTTATAAATAATATAACATATATATATATATATTGATCAATGGATAGCTGAGATTAAACCTATATAAATTTTATGATTCCAATTATATAAGAAACATTGATTATTCAATATGGATTTGACTGGGATCTTAATGGATATTGATTAATGGATAGGTATTGAATAGGTATTATTAGATATTATTAGATATTGGGGTTTCATAGTGTGATGGACATATTAACTTTAGTATTGAACTATTAATTCGATCTTGAATTGGATCTCAATGGATACATATACATAGATTGTTGACTGATTTGTGTTTTTACCATGTTTCTTATTGGATATGTACCCGTAGAATGGTGATTCAATCCGGATTTACCAGTAAACATGACATATTAGTGGATATTCATGGAATTTCATGGATATTTATGGATATTTGGGGATTTAGTTGCTTATTATCATTGTAAATCTCATCTATATAGTGTCACTGAATACCATCGCATATGGACGACAACCAGTGGATTCTGGTGGTATTTCAGACTATAGGGAGAAGGGACTATGAAGCGTTATAAGTTTTGAAGCTGGTCATAGATTTTGAATCTTGTTGGGAACCATAGTTCCCATTTAGGAAGGCACAGCCGCACAGCGCCTAACTGATTGAGCCCAGATAGCCCCAAGAAACTGGGTAGATCATAGCCAACTCCAGACACTAGGGTTTTGGTGGGATGAATATTGAATGTTATGAGTTTAAGGATGAGTTATTTGTGTGGCTTGGAGGATATTTGCAATGTTTTTTGTGCGGAGGCCAATGTTCAGCCATTTCCAAGGGTGGAAACAAATGGTGCACCTCATGGTTTCTTTTTTAAGAACTTTTCAACTTTACAATCCTTTTTTATGTAAAGCTTCATTCCAAATCCTTTGAGCCTGTTGATGTGAGAACATCAAATCATGTGAACCTCGAAGATAGTTCACCCGCCAGTCATGGAATATCAATGGGATGGAGGTACCCACTGGTAATTCAACAGTTTGCGAAGTAGAAAATCAGCATTTTCAATAGGTAAATCATCATGTCTATCATCTATGGGTCATTTTACATAGCTCTCAGTTGGGCATTTTCAGAACCGCCGGACCGCAGGAGGAGTCGGATGTGAAGCCCATTTTGGACCTGACCAATGATGCCTTGGAAGCTCTGGTGACACGCTGGACTGCGGAAAGTGGCGTCAGGTGGGTCGGGCAGATTCTGGGTCCAGAAATGGTACCCCCATAGCTGGTTGGTTAAATGGAAAATCCCATTAAAATGGATGATGACTGGAGGTATCCATAGGTATCCCCATTTCAGGAAACCCCCATATCTATTATGGTATTGCTGATATATCCATCAACTATCACCATCAACATAACTTAGGGGAAAACACACATAGTCATCCCCCACACATCTCCCCAAAAGTATGGATCACCAGATTTCCGGGTGGAAAATTCGATGATGTCCACATCATTTCCAGGTTTCCCAGGTATTTTCGAATGCCATGGCCATTTTTTTCCAGGTCCTTGGAACGTCATCTGGCACAGTGCCTCGGCGTAGGTGGAATTCCTGGGGGGTGATGTTTAAGCACACTTTAATTTACCCTCTGGTTATTTAACATAGCCATGGAAAATCCACCCATTTTTAGTAGGTAAACCATCTATTTCTATGGGCCATCTATACCATGGCTATGTTAAATAACCAGAGGGTATATTCCAATTTGCTACCAAGGGATATGGAACCCATGATGAAAACCCCAGAAATATCATTGTAAATTGATGTGAATTGTGGATATGAATTTTCTGGGGAGCCCCCAAGTAGATCCACGGTTTAGTCCTGGGTGTCAGGCTCCCAAGGCACACGTGATGATCCAGGAACCTGAGGTCATTTCAACCAGAGAAGCCATTTTTGTGGGCGATTCTTTTTGTGAACATACAATTTAACATAGCTATTGAAAATGGCCATAGAAATAGTGGATTTTCCCATAAAAAATAGTGATTTTTCCATAGCTATGTTAAATTACCAGAGGGTATCAAGAAAATCAAATTGTTTGGAAAGTGCAAAAGTCTAGTCGTCCATATCCAAGCCACTATGAGAATCTCCAAGGATCTGCCGCTGGGCCGCGCTGCGTTTGCAGGTTCAGATTCCGTTAAGAAACCGCAAGTGGGTAGTAACTACGAATGATGGTGATAGAACCGACGAATTATGGCGGATATTGCTGTGATTGAGTGCGGGTCCAAATTGTTGCTACCGCAAAATGGGATGGTTTGCTACAACTGATGGACAATTATTTATTTGTGATTTACTATTTTTTTTGCCAGATGAAGCATCTTTTCTCTCGTGGCAGGCAGGAGTTGCTTGAGGATTCATTTTGCATAACCACAATGAAACACAATGTCTACAGACTCACAGACTTCTAGACGCAGCTCAAGACAGGTGCTGGTTCAAACTCCGGGCACCAGCATTTGGAAGAATGCATGATATCCTGCATTTCTCTTGGAATCGTTCCTCTTGTCCCAGAACACAATTTCTTGCCTGCTGTTTCTGTTCCTCAATGTTTCATGTCTATGTGAATTCCCCTTCCTCTCTCTTGGTATATATTGTCTATGTACAGATTTCCAGAGGGAAAAGCCAATAAAGAACGATGGCCATGAAATCCCTATTGAGATTATTAAGTCCCTATGAAATATCACTAAACCACCATTAAAACGCATCAATTCCCCATGAAAAACACATTAAAATCCCGATGTCTTTGCCGCCAGGGGGTGGACGTTCCGACCGGCCTGGGTCGGGAAGCTGCGCGAGAGGCGGTGAATAGTATCGAGTTATGGTGATCGAAAGTGATTGAACATGATTTATGGATCTATTTATGGTGATTTGTAGTGATTTACAAAGCACCATATAGTGATTTAGAGTCATTTGTGCAACAATATTCATAGTGATTATAGAAATAATGGATAGTAAAGGTTTATGATGGCGATATACTAGGGATGATACTAGCCATTCATGGATTAATTCTAGTCAAACAACGCGTTTTTTTAGTGTCTGTCTGAAATCGCGACCGTATGAATGCATCAGGGTCCTTTGCTTGATCTATGGAATATTGGGAGGTGATCATGATATGTGAATGTTTTTTTTGGTGGCTGTTGTTTTGAGGTGAATCCTCCAAAAAATATTCCCTGGTGGTTTTCACAGATTCACCAGTAGTAGTGGAAATAGGTGGGTAATAATTACCAGATTACCAGGGACTATGCATTTTCGATTCCTGGGGTATCCTGTGATGTTCATCCAAATGTTTTTTGGGCGCCGACTCGGAAAGACTCAAATGTGGATTGATGTCTAGGTAGACGTACGAAAATTAAAATGATAAACACTGAAACTCACCACGTCAAGTCCTAAAGGTATATGGGGATGGGTCAAGATTGAAGCTCTATGGGACCGTTTCGGTTTATGTACGCACCATCGAATTATTGGGGTACCCAATGTTGACCCATAACCCATAACTATATCATTGAACAGATATTCTTTACTGGGAATTCGTCCTTGGTTTGGGGGGTCCAGCAATTCTTTGTAGTGGCACGTTGTTCTTTCTCCTGCGGATCCAGTCTAATCCGAGGTAAGCCATTAGTGAATATGAACCCCCACATTGGTACATATGAACTCAAAACATCCTAAAACATCCGAAACATCCAAAAATATCCCAACAAAATGGGGATAACTGGATAATTAACATGAACTAACCAACAACATTGGACAGTTGCCATGTTCACCCGCAGCGCAAGATGTGTAGCCAGGCAGCATTAGCCAGCAGTGGTCCTGATTCTGAAGGCCGCATCGAGGTGGGAATTTCATGGAAGTTCGTTGCGGAAAAACACGGATCATCATGGTGATATATGGTGATTACCCTCTGGTAAACTGTCACATAACTATGGAAAATCACCATTTTCAATGGGAAAACCATGGTGATACCCTCTGGTTATGTCAAAATAGCTATTGAAAATGGTCATAGAAATAGCGGATTTACCCATTGAAAATGGTGATTTTCCAATAGCTATGTTAAATTACCAGAGGGTATATGGTGATTACATCCCAAATTAGCCTCTGGTAATTGTAACATGGCAATGAAGAAGCCACCGTTTATCGTTATGGATTCTTAGATGATTGTCCCATTGAAACCTCCATTTACAGAGGATTTCATAGGATTTCCCATTGCCACGTTAGATGGATCCTAGACGGTGACATCCAATCCCAGAGCCGAAGGGAGACTAATAGTTGCCGGCAAAAAACAAGACCATGGCAAAACTTATTATTTCATGGGTAAAATTATGAGTATTTAACACTAACAGGCTAATACTAAGTTTAACTTCACATGTGCTTAAATTATATGATATTATATGTTAAATTTCGACGTTGGAAGGTCTGGGCAAATCTACTATATATATATATCTGATCATATGTATATATATATACCTATACCTATAAATAGATAAATATAGATGTTTATACCTATACCTATTTATATACCTATATATGTTTATATAGGAATAGTGGACTTAGAAATAGTGGATTTTCCCTACCAGGTATACCATATATATATATATTTAATAAATAAATAAATATCCCCCATCATTGGTGGCGCGCTTAGGTGGCTGCGGAGCATCTGCCGCAGATCTTGGGAGTGGAGCTGTTTGAGCCGGTGGGGACGGAGCCGGGAGTGGTGTTGTAGCCTCCAAAAAACATACAAAACACCCATGGGAAAATGGGAAAACCCTAGGAAAACCATAGGAAAATGGAGGTTTACCCTCTGGTAAACTAACATAACTATGGAAAATCACTATGGAAAATCCACAAGACCATCATGCCATGATTTCTTCAAGCCAGACCATGCAGTATTATCCAGTTGTGACATCTAGTAACCTGACCCAAAGAATCACCTGGCACCCCAAAAAAGATCCTGGCTGAAAAAACATCTTTTTCCGTACAGCAAGTTGCCATAATCTGGGTGTTGCACCATTTCTTCCAGACTCGGAATGACTCTGAAGGTATTGATCATTTTCATATTGCTTCTCCATTTACCCCCATTGAAACTTTTGAAACACTGGGCCAGATGTGCCATGGTCATAACGTATTTCCCCATAAACTACAATGAACAAAACCGGGAGTGTCATCAATGTATTCATCCATCGGTGTTTTTTTCATCTTGATGAATATGTTCATCATCCTACAGAGGTTAATATTCTCTACCTATCCCGCCCATGAGATGGTCATACTTGGAAGTGCGGTTCCAGTTTAGAAGTGGACAGATGTCACCCAAAAAATCACCCTAGTTAAACCACCATTTTCCATGGTTAAACCACCATTTTCCTGGAAGATCGGCTATTCGTTACTACCATGTTTTTAACCATCATCTCGAAGGGTTTTCGTTACCCATGGCCGCCTGTTGGACGCTCAGAATCTCGCTGAACGCCTTGATGTTGGACGGAGCCTAAGAGCTGGAGGGCTGTGTATATATTCAAGATATACCCTCTGGTTATTTAACATAGCCATGGAAAATGGCCCATTTATAGATGATGTTCCCATTAAAACCTCCATTTATAAGGGATTTTCCATGGCTATGTTAAATAACCAGAGGGTAAATATGTTAATTTATGCATAATTTATACTATACCCTCTGGTAAATTAACTTGTTGACCCTGACAATCGCCAATTTTCAATGGAAACTAATCTTCCAACCCCTATTTGGCAGGGTCTATGTTAATTTACTGGAGGGTATATGATAACACTAAAGTAATCAATATTATATTATTGTAATTCATTATCATATATGATATGATATATCATTTAGGACCCCCCCATTGATCGAAATTATCTAATTTTATATATCATAATATATAGTCTATGGGGGTTTCCTAAGTCATGGGGATACCCCAATAGCTGGTTTGTTTACATGGAAAATCCCAATCTAAAATGGACCTATGTCAGGAAACCTCCATATTGAGTTTATATATACACTTACACATGAACAAAATATATGATTATGTATATATATATAATATATATATATATATGTATGTATATCTAATACAGATATGTGTATATCATGTGTACGATCTACATGTGCATGTTGCATGTACACATGTATTATATACATCATATTATTATGTACACTCAAGCACATCCAATTTTTGTGTTTTGTGTGGGCACGGGCTGCGGCCAAGCTAAATTTTCAGTGCATGCACATGTAGACAGCATCTGAAGACATGGAATTCTGAAGATCTGTGGAACTAACCGCCATGTAAAGATATGTGGACATATATATATAAATATATATATATATATATTATAGATGAACAGGAAAGATCATTCATGTAACACATCTGCAGCTTGCAGGGTCCCGCTGCAAATCGGCTCGAGTGCTCTTCCCCAGACCCTCGCGGGTGCCCGGTCGCGTCATGGGCTACCGCGTTGGTGGGCCATGGGGGTCGGTCACTCCACCGGTGAAGAAGGAAATAGAAGTTGACAATCCAGCCAAGGATGAGCGCTTCTTGGCGAATCTGGATTGATTTGAAGAGATTTGGGTTTTTCTAGACATGATGCGCCCCATCTGGTTAGTCACGGTTAGTCAAAGGTATTACCCCCAGCAAATTGCCATCATGGGTTGAAATTACCCATTTTCAGACAGACCCATTGGGGAGTTGACAAGTTCAGGTGCAAAAAAGATGGGCAGGAAAAACCCTGGGGATTCCTGTGGATGTTCAATGGGTGGATGGCATTGGGAGATGACCAATAGATTCCCATGTATGTAGATTAAGACGGGTCGAAGTAAAGAAGATATGCTGTGATATATATATATATATATACTGTATATGTATTGTATATATATATACACAGTATATATATATATACATTGCTTGGGTACGGCGTGTTTTGGAACATTTGCCATTGGCGAGTAAAAGCGACCCTAGCATATAAAAAGTGCCGACACTGGGTACACTGGGTACAATCAATCTTGGGGATATGAGGCTGAGCGCAACAGATGGTTTGGACCCCAACGAAGCAAGCACCAAAGTTGGGATGGGATAGCCACTGGCCACATGGGTTTTTCTGACCTGGCAAACATGGCAGATTATTAAGATTGAAACGCGCATCATCATTATTGGTACACACCTGACCTAATAACCTTAAATTGTTTGGCCCAGCATGGCGCATCTACAATGGCTGCAATCAGGAACATGTTCATGTCATCCGCATGGATGGGGGTCCTGTTCAGGGAGTGTTTGGGTACAGCCATGTCAGACTGCCGTGGTGGACCTTCGGAGACAAGTTCTCCTGTCAAATCCTTGTTTCATAACCTTATTAAAATCCATTTTTAACATATACAATTAGTTGTAATTCCAGTATCCTCTTTCAAGACATGACCTTGATGTTTGGACCTGCTGATTCGAGCAGTCCTTGTCGGCTGAGGTTTTATGACAACCTACAGCAAGAATTTTGGTTTGGCAAAGCCCCGAGCCCAACTCTATGTAAATGCGCCTTCTTCTATCCGGGCAGAGCCAAATGCTACTCTGACATTGCGGCAAGCGGCTTCATTGAGATGTCCGCCCCCACCAGTGAATACGCTCAACACGCTCAACACATTGACGAAGTCAATGTCAATGTCTGGCATTCGCGGCAGCCTTCAGATAGCGGGCAAAACCTTGACTGCAAGCCTGAGAACTGAAGCTGCGCCATCACCCAGTGATCGAAGGCATTCCTTGCAGTTGAAGACCTTTCAGTCAAGAAACTCTGCAGCAAAATTACGGTGCCGTTTTCCAGGCACTTCTATTTCTGTCCTTTGAGGGGCGAATTCAGCCATAAAACAACGATCCACTCATAGGGAAATCATCCCCTCCAATGGGCCTGCAGATGAATTCATTACAGTATGTTTCCTGGATTTTTATATTAAACCATATTAAACCATATTAAATACCTAGAATTACTGAACTGGGTATGGGGCATTTCACCCTGGTACAGGTCGTAACTTCTGTGAACACCAAAATAGGTGGGATCTGTGGATGTTCATCCGCCAGAATCTGTTCGGGCACGATCTGTGGGATGTTTGCAGCAAACGCAGGCCACTTTTTTTTCGGCCTGCAAGTACATAAATTAAACCACTGTTGATTGGTTATTATACGAGGCTCAATCACCTTTAGTACCTGCATATCCCAATAGCTAATTGTCCCATTCATGATCGGATTTCAACAGTTCTGAAGGGTTCAAGCACCATCCCAGTATTTCTTTGATTCTCATAGACGTCTAAATTAGTTAGATAAATACTGACAAATGAGTTTCAAGTATTTCGGTTGGTGAGTTAATTTACTTATACTATATACATCTCACTATTGTATGTTATGTATGTATGTATATATATATATTCATAGTATGTATATATTTATCATGATAATTATGTACTATAGTTATTATAATTCAATATTATACTATATATTTATACTATATATATCATAATGTATGAATTAGATAAATTCGATCAATTGCTTCCCGGCCTTCGCAGCACCAGACTCCTGGCCAAGGAGATATGCGGCGAAAGTGCTTGGAACTTCTGAGCGAACCCGATTTGAAAAAGATCGCGGTGGACATCTTTAAGAAAAGTTACCTGGATGTTAATCAAACTTGACGATGGCATGAGTTTCAATGATTTTGATATATTTTGATATATGTTCTATAGATGTGCACATATATATATAAATACACGATATATGCGTGCCATGGTCAAGCTAGTTGGATTAGATGAAGCCACATATGGGGGTGGCTCTTCAATCCATTTTCACAGAAAGCAAAACACTTTGACATGGGGCGACCGATGAGTTCAGTTTGGGCATCCACCACTTGTGGACTTGTCCTTAAAAGTATCCCAAAACCTTACGTATCTATCAATCAAATCTTGTCTAATCATGTCTAATCTAATTTCAAAGCAAGACTCATGCAATCTAATCCAATCTAATCCAGTCTATCTACCCTCTGGTAATTTAACATAGCTATTTGAAAATGGCCATTTATAGTGGATTTTCCCATTAAAAATGGTGATTTTCAATAGCTATGTTAGTTTACCAGAGGGTAATCCAATCTATATGGCCGTTTTTGTTGACGGCTTGCCAGCCCAACATGGATCGCATGAGGTGATGTGGATTCAAGCGGACAGTTGGACTTCGACGAAGTGCACAAACTTCTTGAACAGTTGCATAATGATATGGATGCTTGCCCTACAGGATGGTGCCCCCCAGTTATAAGTGGGTTTATAAACCCCATTAACTATAGTTAAAACTGCCATAAACCATAGTTATGGGACTTATAAACCAACTTAGCTAACTATGGGGCACCACCTTGTACCCTCCTGTAATCAAATGTGTCTGGTCACTTGGTCCCTGAAGATTTTTGGAGGTTTATAGCAGGAAATAATCTATAAATGCTGGATTTTCCATGGAAATGCGGTTCTGGCACAAGAATGTACCCACCCTTGACTCAAACTTGGAAACTTGGAAACTGGTCGCGGTTGACCAACTTAAAGTACAGAAGTGCCACAAGCAATATTGCTGTTGTTTTGAAATCTTTTGCGTCAAGAACGTCAGACCTGTCAAGAGGCTGTTCTACCACTACATTTGGTGGTAATATTAGTTTGATACATTTAATCAATATATAGTTGCAGACTTGGATTTTTGATGCGCATGCTACCAAAACACTATAGTGGCCCCTGGAGATCAAAGATTTCCATAGCGACGACTCGCCAGGATTTACCACAACCAAATCGAGACATGGTGGAATCGTTGATGAAGCGCTTTGACACCAGCGGAAAGAAAACTCTGGATGAAAAAGATTTCTTTGAGTGCCCTGTCCTGCATTCTTTTGGCATCCAATCCCAGAGTGTTGTGCTGTTGATTGGAACCAGAACGTGCTCGATGCTTCCCCAAATGATCAAATTAGGCCATATTAGCCATATGTCCATCTGCATCAGACACCCCATACACAGATAATATACAGAAATTCGATCTTCTGTAGATGTGTATATATATATGCATTCAAACCCTTACCATCCAAGCTTTAGCCCAGTTGTAGGCAGGTATCTCATCTGTTCCAGTGGATACATATTATCGATAGAACTATATTGTATATATATATAACTATATATAATATAACTATATATAATATAACTATATATAATATAACTATATATAATATAACTATATATATATATTCTATAAAACTAGATATTGAATATAATTGTATATCATATATATCTAATTATACAATTTATTTTAAACTATATAGTATACACAAAACTATGCATTGTTTAAAACATATATATTTGATTTAACTAACTATATATTTGATATAACTATAACTATATATTATATATACAACTATACATTATATATACAACTATATATTATATATGACTATATATTATATATAACTGTGTATATATATAACTATATATATATAACTGTATATATACTATATATAACTATATATAACTATGTATACAACTATATATTATATACACGTATATTATATATAACTATTATATATATATATATTATATAACTATATATTACGTATATAGCTATATTATATATTTTATTTAACTATACATAATTATATAAAACTATATATTATATATAAAGCTATATATTATATATAACTATGTATTATATATAACTATATTTTATATAGTTATATAAAAATATATATTATGTATAATTATATGAAACTATGTACTATATTATATATATATAACTTTGTATTATATATAATTATAAAACTATATATTGTATATAACTATATATTATATATAATTGTATATATTTTTTAAATTATCCGAAACTGTATATTATATATTATTATATAACATTATATCTTCTATACAACTCTATATTATATGTAATTATATAAAACGATATATTATGTATAACAATATTATATATATAGATATTATATATATACATGTAACTATTTATATTATATAGAACTATATATAATATATATAGCTATATATATTATATATAACTATATATATATTATATATAACTATATATATATATATTATATATAACTATATATATATATTATATAACTATATATATGATATTATATTATTGTATATATATATTATATAACTATATATTATATATAGTTATATATAATATACCATAGCCATGCACCCATCGGTTTTTAGCTAGCCAGGTTATTGGTGTCACAGTTGCGTCGCAGTGCTTTTGACCGCGGATCGGTTCTGGGACGCGAATTCTTCCTGACCAAAGGCAACCGGGGCAAGTGGTGGGAAGGACAAGGATGTGACCATGCTATGTGACTGCGGGGTCATTATCTATAATATACGATACTATATATATATTATCTATATTGTTAGAGATTATAATACGAGTGAGAACAGTTAACATTAAGTATAACCATGGAAATTATAGTGTACAGGAACATATATACCATTGAATTATATTGTTATGTCATATAACATCATGTTACAAACTTTGGCTCCTCAAACCTCGGTTGAGGCTGATTCCAGCAGTCCACTTGGGGGTGTGTTGGCACAGAGTGACTGGGTCAGAAACATATTTTTACACCAGTTACTCTGGTAAACTAACATAGCTATGGAACATCACCATCTTTAATAGGTAAATCAACTAGAAAGGTGCCATTTGCAATAGCTGTGTTAAATTACCAGAGGGTACATACAATATCCACATGTAACTGGTGTATAAACAGCCCCATTATAGAAAAACGATAACCACAAGGGATGGAAATGGGTCATTCTATCTCTTTATCTCCCTATTTTTTCCCCCTTGTATCTGTGTTGGGAGCAACCCTGATAAATATTATAAATGTTATAAATGTCATAAAATGTTATGAACATACTAACCATTTATCCCCAGTTAGATGAACGGCTTTGTAGCAACCCATAAAGATCCGAGAGGAACAAACAATTGATTCCACCATGTTCAGGCCATAAAGGAACCATGGTGGTTCCAAAATCACAGGAAAACCGTGTCAAAATTTGGGGAGCCTTTCAGGCCAGCAAGATGTTTGGGATGTGTATCGGAGAGAGAAGCAACTGGGCACCGGTTCCTTTGGCACTGCTTATCAAGCGGTGAACATCAAAACACACGAGGAGCGGGTGATTAAAGCGGTAGCGCGACGGCAACGGGTCGCGGGCCAGTGATATGTGGGGCTGACGCACAAGCATAAATCACGCCTGGGTTTTTCATATGTTACATTGTTACATTATCTGTTTGAAACATACTCAAACAGACCTTGAAAACACTTTAGCTGATTTTGATATATTCTTTTGTGGTCAAATTTGGTTTACAACAAATTATGGTTTGTTTATATGATGTGCCTTGGGTCGTTCATGCCTTCCTCATGGCAAATCTGCGGACGACCTCGACCTAGGTCAAGAAGAGCCGTACGGCATTGCCACTGGATGAGATTGAACAAGAGATCTTGATCATGAGGCTGTCACATGTCATGTCATTCTTGGTGATTTCCACAGGATTCAAGATGTAAATGACATATTTTTTTTATTCCTGCACATGGAGGAACAATTTCTAGATACAGTACATATAGTTGATCATGAGGCTGGGAAGAGATGTCATGGGTGCATCAAGGTTCCAAAATTGAAATTGAAGGGCAGCCCAGAGGGTACGAGGGACGCACGGCAGTGGTCCTTTTTTGGGTCTGAAATCGTTCAAATTGGATGGTCAGTAATTTTGAATCAATACCATTTGGGTCTCAACATACTGCAGATATATGGCACAGCCAGAATCTTGACCCACACTCTTCAGTCACCAGAGCTCCTAGGGTTGAGCTTTGGCCCTTGAGATAAGTTGAGGTATCTGCAAAAGAGATGGATAAGAAGACATATGGTAATGGTGGTTGGAAATATCCTCGATGATTTGGGCTTCTTCCATTTTGAGAATGAGTGATTTAAATTCCATTTCGTATATTTTTTCGGTGGCTCAACCAGGAACTAGATACCTTCAAGACAATTCTTGGGGGTCAAAACTGGTTTCTTTTCACACAAACATGTTTTTCATGGGCAGGTTGGATATCCGAAGGTACCAACTCGCCACTCTAAATCCCCTCGCCGAAACGAGATCCTTGGGAGGCAAATTGATCACCCACACATGGTGCGGCTTTTTGAGTGGTATGAAGACGGAAATCGTCCCTCAGCGGTAATGCAAAGGCAGTGCGTTCTGACAGTCGGGGCTTTGGAATCGCAGAATTGCGTCCTCATTTTTTGAAAACAGACATGCCGGATATGTAAAGAGTAGTTTTGAGGTTCCTGATGAAAGAGGATCTCAAGATGCTATGTTCAAGATTTTATGGTCCTAGAACAAAATGACCTTCGGAAGGTTGCGGTCGCAACATGGGTACAGGTCAAGATTCAAAGGCCTGAGAACCATAGATTCTGGTCGTGGTTCCTACTTGCCAGGAGCCATCCACAAACTCAGAGGTCATTTGTACAGCTTGACCTGGTTTGTGCTCAATTACATGTGCCTATTTTAACCAGTTATCCCAATTCATATTCCAATGAAACCTGGGTTGCAACTCTAGTGGACTGAAGAATTGTTGTCTTGATGTGACACCATATACCCACGTCTTGGAGGGTGTAAGCTTCATAAACAGTTTCCACCACCTTTTCAGCCAAAGCTCCAAAGTTCAGACCCTAAGGTGTCTACTTGGTCCTTGATTATTTGAAAGGCGGGTCCTTGAAGGACGTCATCGTGCAGCTGAACAAGAAGGATGAGCGAGGTCTGAAAGAGGCCTGGATCAGGGAGGTCATCCAACAAACTGCCGGTGGCTTAGCATATTGCCACAATCTGCGGCTCATTCACAAAGATTTGAAGCTCGGCCAGGTTAAAAGGCCAGTGGTGCAATGCTGGTTAAAAATGTTAAAAGGCCACGGTTAGTATATAAGTGAAAAGGCAATTTTCCGTGAGTGTTTTGATGCCTTCTCGAATGATGTCAACATCCGAAACCTGCTTTCCGAACCACCAGTGGACAAAGTCTGTGTTTTAATTTGTTTGGCTTCGGCTGCAAGTACTTCCCAGGAAAGATGAGAACATTATGCTTTTGGAGAAGCCTGTGCCTTGCTTGCAGATACGTCGATGCCAAAAAAGGGGAGGAAATCCGGTGGATAGTCCCATGAAGAATGGCAGCCATGGCAGGTGTCAAGTGCTGCACATGTTTGATGTGAACTGCTTGGGGTGGCAACCCTTCAATATCTCCTGGATCGCCTCAATCCAGCAGTGCCATCCTGGTTGAACCTCAAGAAAAAACCTCCACTTTTGGATCGGGAAGATAAACCACAAGCAGAAAAATAGGAGCCAAGCACCCACCAATTGTAGGGACTTTCCTGGATCATTGCGATTCGAATCCATGATTCGCTTGTTGTGGCGATACGGGGTGGAAGCCTTTCGGATTCGATCAGAGATGCACTAATAATCACTAATATCTTAAAGGGGAGTGTCTAAAACCGTCTAAGCTTACATATCCATTATTTACTCCTTCCCTTCAATTGGTTATTATATAGACTATATAGATGTTATTTATGGATTAGAATGATGAGATAGAATGATATGACCAGTTTCTAGCAGGGTATACATACCATTGGTGTCCTTTTCCCACTTGTCGGTTGATTCTGAAAAAGAGGTAACGCCCCCCATTCCTAAATGATGGTCAATTCTTGTCTACTTGTTACCACCGGTTTTTTAAAATTCACTACATCCTGCAAAGCCTGAATTTGACATAGAACCCCAAAAATAGAGGTTGGACGATGATTGTCCTATTGAATTTGGCTATCAATATGAGTTCGATGAAACATCTATGGGGTGTAATCTCACGGATCACACAGTCAGCCACTTCTGAATCAATTAATGATGAGGGGGTGATCTCCCCGAATCGTGATCGTCTGCAATCAAAAGAAATTACATATTTAATTATATATGGCAGTGTGTCAAAACCTTGTACCCCTGGTGAACATCAAAATAGCTGGTAAATGGATGTTCATCCCACTAAAAATGGTATTAATAGGTATTGATCCATACCCATATATATATATATTCCCCCAATGATCAACAACAGAGGGTCAACTGTCATGGCTTGGAAATTCTACACAACAAGCTGTCTGATTTTGCTAGGATATCCCATTGTATTATGTTCCCATTATATGCCCATTATATCACTACTATCTCCGCATGATTTGTTGGTAAAGTAGCCCATGGTTATAAGTTACATCATAGAAAATCCCATTACCAAAACAAAGTTGGTTGGGACACTATGCTTATATTCCAATTATATTCCTACTATATATATATATATACATATATATATATATATCCAGGGCTTTTATGCATACGTTATAACCATAGCAATTCATAGCCCCAGTTTTTTTTTTTTTTCGCAGGACAAGTGGGAGAAGCCTCATGCAGTGATCATCGACCTGGGTGTTGCAGAGATGTTCAGTGTAGCAGATCCTGCGGGGCGCTTTATTGGTGGCACCCCCACCACCATGGCGCCTGAGGCGAGGTTTCCTACGTTTTTCACCGACTTGAAGGGGAAAAACACAAGTGGGAAATTCATCACAACAAAATGGTTTGGAAGTTGGTTTTCTTGGAATTAGGGCCATCGTGGGTGTAAGCTCACTCATGGACCGAAACAGGCATGGTCAATTTTGCAAAGCTCTGATTTATATAGCAGGGATTTGTTGCTGGTCTTTCATATAATATGTCAGCGGAACTTGGGCAGTTGTTATATGAAAACCTCCAAAAGAAACAACAGCTATGTAACAGTTGGATTCTTGATGTGCCTTGTGTACAGCTGAACCCCTGAGGTGTGGTTAGGCAACTTCGGACCCAAGTGCGACGTGTGGTCTTTGGGATGTATCATGCGACTCGCTGATTTCAAGCTTTGGAGATGGCAGGGAGTTTGGCATCTTTTCTTTCCCAAGAACTTGGTAAAGAACTGGTGATTTCTTGCTATGTTCTATGCGGACATCACTGGGATATCAGTCCATTTTCCTTTCCCAGTCACCCAGTCCATCTCAAAAAAAACATGGGACAAAGTGACAAAGTGACCATAGAAACCCAGTCCATCTCTTATTTTTCATGAGGCAAATCAATTTGTGACCATAGTTCGAAATGGGAGACAAATGGCCAATCCTGCCCATGTCGACATGGGATTCTCATCATCTCATCTCCCAGGTTCGAGCTATGCACCGGCGCTTTGCCATTTATGGCCACCACGGTGCAGCCATCTGCATGGACCCGATTGCACAAGCGCGGCCCAAAGTGGGAGGAGATGAAGACTTGTGCAGAAAGCAAAACATTGTGCCACTTGGAAAATTTAATTTGATTGGATCAACAAAAATGTGAAAAAACACGTTGGAAACACATCAGATAAAAAGGAGCATTAAAAAAGAGCACCAACTGTAGTAAAATTGGCTAATGATGGGAATGCCATCGTAAATCTGAAGGTTGGTTTCAAATACTTTCAGCACTAGTGTTCTATTTCTTGAAAATGGATGATGAAAAGCCAATGACTTTCAGAGCTATAGATCACTATACAAAGACAATCTTATACAATCTTATTATAATATGACAATACTTGTACGTATAACCAGCCGTGTGTTGTAGCCGCATCTGGGGATCAACTGAAACCACCAGCCACGACAGTGTGACAGGCAGAGCGATGCTTCAGTATAAAGAAGCAGATCGTCCTTCAATGATGGAAGTTCTGGACTTCGAATACTTCCAGACAGCAGCTCATGAGCCCCCCGGATGGACGTTGACGTAACTGATTTGATCGAATTCCTTAACCCAGAAAAGTGAAAAATCGGATTTGGATGGTTTTGGGGAGTTTCATCTTGACCTTGCTGCTCATCTTTCTTCTAGACATCACCAGTTGATAAAATCATCTTCATTGGAAATCTACAGTGACCATTTCCCTGCAGTATTTCGGATTTGTTGGAGCCTTTCCGAAACCCTTCACCAAAATTCCGATCCACCCGATCCGCCGAGCTCAGCGGCGCTCCGAGGCTTAAGGTGGTGCCACCCGAGAGGTTCACGAATTTCCTCAACGCGCACAAGCTGCACCGCGCGCGGCAGGGGCTCCTCCTGGAGATCGCCTCCAGGATGCCCTTCGAGCGCGCGGGGGAGATCATTCGGATGTTCTCGGAGGTGCCATTGTTGGTTTGGCAGCCTATCTGAGGGTTAGGATTTATGAAGGGTTAAGCATATCGCAACCACGTTTTTTGGGGCGATTTTTAACCATCCAATCATTGGGTCACCTGATTAAGAATGGTAAAAGGATGCAATTTAGGTGTACCAAACCGACTCCAAAGAGTTTTCTCAGCATCATTGGACCTCATTTGTGCCTTTCCCATTTCATCGCAAAAATCTGGGAAGAACGGAAGCCCATTCGCCCATTTCACGCAGCCAGGTGGATGCAGATCATACCGGGACCATTACGTTGGATGAGCTGAAAGCATACTTCGACAGGGTGGGAATTCAGCATGACGACCTTGCGAAGACCTTTCAGGCTTTAGATGTGGACAAGGACGGGGACTTTCTGGGATGCTGCATCATTCCGGGTTGAAAGTGGCTAGGACTAGGAGCTGTTATGTTTGTATCCTAGGTTACAATATCACACAATGGAATCACACAATATCACACTGTAGAATGTACATGAATATACTTACTATGTAAAGTATATACCGGACATAGTAGTGGGTTATAATGCAGTTGCTAAGCATCCTCTTTTTTGGATTGTCACAGTACCAGTCAGAAGCTGTCAGGAAGCCGCCCAAGTTGAGATGCATTTGGCTAAAAGAAGAAGGAGGGCTATTTATTTTTTGCTTTTTTTTTTGCGGCAGGTTTTGGAATTATTTTTGGGTTCCTGGTTCTATGCTTTCCTGCTTCTCTGCTTTTCTGCTTCTCTGCTTGTCTGCTTCTCTGCTTGTCTGCTTCTCTGCTTTACCTGCTTCTTTTCTTTTCTGCTTCTTTGCTTTCCCTGCTTCTCTGCTTCTATTTCTACTATTCTACTTTTTATTTTCTTCAGTCATGTGTTTTTGCTGCTCTACTTCCTGCTCCTCTGCTTCTCTGCTTCCTGTCTTTACTGCCTCTTTGTTTTTTCTTTTCTTTTGCTTTATTCTCTCCTGTTTGTAAGCACCCTAGGTGAAACCCAAAGAAACCTTAAAAAAATCCTGATAAGAACTCCTGATAAGAAACCCTACATGAAACCCTAAATGAAACCTCAAGAAACCATTACTTAACCCTAAAGAAACCCTAAATGAAACCCTACATGAAACCCTAAATGAAACCCGACATGAAACCCTAAATGAAACCCTAAAGAAACCCTAAATGAAACCGAAAAGAAACCTGAAATGAATCCCTAAATGAAACCCTAAATGAAACCCTTTTAAAGAAACCTTAAAGAAATCCTAAATGAAACCCTAAAAAACCCTAAAGAAAACCACATGAACATTTGAATATCCTGATAAGAAACCCTACATGAAAACCTAAAGAAACCCTAAACGAAACTCTAAAGAAACCCTAAACGAAACTCTAAAGAAACCCTAAACGAAACTCTAAAGAAACCCTAAACCTAAAGAAACCCCAAATGAAACCCTAAAGAAACCCTAAATGAAACCCTACATGAAACCCTAAATGAAACCCTAAAGAAACCTTAAATGAAACCCTAGATGAAACCTAAATGAAACCCTAAAGAAACCCTAAATGAAACCCTAAAGAAACCTTAAATGAAACCCTATATGAAACCCTAAATGAAACCCTAAAGAAGCCCTAAATGAAACCCCAAATGAAACCCTAAAGAAACTCTCAAGAAACCCACATGAACGTTTGAAGTATGTACCAAAATGTAGCAAATCCATGCAAATGAGAGGTTGAAGTGCCAAAACGTGGCAAATACCATGCAAAATGGAAGGCACACATGGCCAAAAATTGCGAATATCATGCAAAATGCAAAGTGACCATGCCAAAATGTAGCAAATACTGTACAATGCAAAATGACAGATTCTAGTTTCAAACTGGTGCAAATACAAGGCAGATGGTACCAGGAAAGAAGGCCAACAAAAATCCTAAACCTGAGCCAAAAAAATCCAAAAATCCCCCTGCACCATCCTGCACCCTTTTTGCCACAAGTGGTCAATATCATCAGATTCAGATGGCCACAGCCAGCATTCAGCTGAAATGACTGGGAAAATGGCGGCATCCCAAAATGAGGCAGAGTCTCTCCAACACAATAGCTCATGATAGTTCATGTAAATTATGCTCTTTTTGTTGGCTAAAGTTGATTGTTGGGGTCTGCCCCAAAAGCACAGGATGGCTTCTTGTCCTTCAGCGAGTTCTCCAGTGGTGCCCTTCTACTCTACCAAGATGCGTTGGAAGACGAACTGCATGTGCTCTTCTCCAGTAACTGGGAGATGGTGGCGAACAAACATGGCCTGCTGGAAAATCCACCATTCATAAAATGATGTTTTCCCAGCTATAAACCTCTTATGAAAAAGGGGATTTCCTGTTGCCACGTTTGATTGGGGGAGGATATATATATATGATTAGTATAACCCATAAAAAAGGGTAATAAATGGCACTCATGAATGGTTTCAATATGAAGAATCTGTGTGAGAATTTCTAAGCCCAACCCCAGTGTCAGGAGGTTCCCCTTCTGCAGAGGGTAGGTTCCCTAAAAGCCCCGAGCTTCTTTTGGACCACAAAAAGCATGGTTGACCCAACTGTTGCTAGTTTCAAATTTTCAATCACTCAGAAAAACCATGTTGGTGTCAGATTTTAAACCCCATGAACCCAGAAAATTCTGGCATAATTCTGGAAGTTCATCCTGGAATAGTAGGGCGCATAACCATCAGGATTGCACAAGCTTTGGGCCCTGTTACCACTCACTGAAAGGAATTCTCAAATATGATAAGAATGGAGGTACGCTGGTGCTTGTGGCATACATTATGTAATTATATACACTTACATGTTTGTAACCCAAGGTACATAGTTGGTTAAACTAGCATTGTAGCCGGACCCTTTAGCTTGCATGTTCGGTCCATCACTTCCCTCTACTTGAATATGTATCCCAGCGCGTCTGTAACTGTAGCTCTCTCTACCTCTATGTATTCATCTTCCAGGCAGCTATAAACTATGGATATACCCACCTAAGCCTAAGTCAATGAAATCACATGTAAATCTACGGCATGTACCTTGAATCTTTCATTATTTTATGGGTCAAGAACCTCCAACATAAGGCACTTGGTCTCGTTGTCGAGGTTATGACTCCGATGGCAAGGGCTACTTGACCCCCGCCGAAGCTGAGAAGTTCCTGGACAGCGTGCGGGCAGCCACCGACCTTGGCGGAAGGTGGGCGCGACTGAGGCAATAGGATCCACCCAAAAGTTGACCATCTTTATGGTTGGAAACATGAATATCTATATCTTAAGATCTAGATCTCCATTGCATGGATGGTCAGACATTTTATCGGTATGATTCGCCGGTATGACAGGATGATTCTTGACTTTTGTTGGGGATTCCAATTTCATGCTCAGTTCGGCCAGGGCCTCCTCCCAGATTGACGCCTTCGTCAGAAGTGGTCAGATCACCTTCCAACAACTCAGGGATTTCTTGGTGGCTCCGGTCTCCAGCCGTCCGTCCTCCTGCCTCTCACAATCGTCGCTACGGTCAAACCGTTCCAACCGCTCCAACCGCTGAGACGTGTCAGAAAAGTCACCCTGAAACTGGGTCACGAAAAGCTCTGTTGGAATTTCATTGGAATTTCATCATGCATGAATTCCACATTGGGATGAACCAAGTAACTTAAGCAAAAGATCATAGCGATTGAATGCGAGATCATGTGGCTATACTGAAAGTCTTGTGATAAAAACCAAGATTTTCACATTGCTTTCGCCATTTATGAACAGCCCTATCAAAAACTCTCGCCACGATCAGTTCGTGGGGGACCGGGCACGAATCCGGAGCATGGATCGATTCGATTTCTTCCCTCCGGGGTTCATCCCAGCATTGCTCCAATAATGGGGACTGCATTGACAAACGTCATGCAGAGGACGACGCAGATCAGATAGAAAACAGAACAGGGTTTGTCCTCACTCAGGAGTTATTGTTACACGTCGAGCAATGGCTTCTGACCCAGTATGCGTCTTGGGGATGCTTCAGGCAATGTTTACGGCCTCAGGATGACGATTATGATTAAGTGGTGTTGAGGTCTTGGAGTTTCCAAACTGTGAAAGAAATGCATCAAAATCCCATTGGCATTAGTGATAAACTTGATTAATACATTATCATGGGGTCCCTTTTTTCCAGGATGGAGCAACAGTCGGACGTTGCCAGAAAAATGTGTCAGTCTTTGATCACAAAAGGGAGAATCTGCACTTCTTTTGTATGACACGCTAAACATCAGAATGGTTTTGGAATGTCTAAGGTTATGGTTATGCGGCCATATTCTCGGTTATTGTCAACCCCTGCGTTGTTTAATTTCAGGATTCCATTTTGGTTTTAAACCCTTTCCAAGGTAGCTCCCCTTGTCAAAATAACCGGGCTTTTAGACCAAGCAACCGGGGTGTTGCAATTACAACTCCCGTTGAGGTCTGACCAAAACCACTGTTGGCTGATGATTATCTAGGGGTATACCAGCTGGTCTAGTGAATATCCGGCCAATTCATTCTGACACTGTCTACTTCTTGATATGGGCCGGGGTCGTTCAAAAAGATATCCTTTATATTCCTTTATATGATATGGTTAGGGTACAGGTTACTTAAGGTTATACAGGCTTATCTATGCTTATCTAAGGTCATGCATGATTGATCATGGATAGTTATACTAAATACATCCCATGAGTTAGGATCCCGTCTAATCCCATCCCCCGAATAATAAACTTTTCCCGGAAACTATTAATCATATTGTTGGTGACTCAAATCCAATGATATCCCCATTGAATCCCATAAACATCTCATTAAATCGCAGTCAAATCCCATTAACATACCATGAAATCCCCATTTTTGTGGATTGAATCACAATTTTCCCATTCAAATCCCCATGATCTTTGGATGACAAAGCCCTGGTTCCCGGCCTAAGTTTTGCCAGCCTCAGGCGTCTCCATGGGCCTCAGCGTTTCCTCCGTTGGGGGTCAACTTCTCTTTATCGAGGCCACAAAGATCGTGCGGCGTCACAGCCACTCCTGTTGGTTGATGATTAGTTTGGAATATATATACATATATATATGTATATATATATAGACAGTAGTTATATATATATATACATACATAATATATACATATACCTGAATCTTCCACCTACGTCTTTTTTCAGACCCTGTGCCAAAGTCCTGTTTTTTCAGTACCCAGAAAACTTTTCAGGACCTACTCTCAAATTCAGGACCTGGCCATTTTGGGGTATCAATGGTAATGGCAATCATTGGGTGCAAACATGTGAAACCAACATTTGGTGGATATATATATATAAACATAATATAAACATACATATTATATATATATATATAAACATAATATATATATATATACATATTCATATACATGGGATTTACAGTAACTATCAAGCATATTTGGGGATATAGTCTGATATATATATATAGTTGATAAGTGCTGGTTGGTTGATGATTAGTTCGTCTCATGAACCAGTCCAGTGGTGAATGGACGAAGCGCTGAACAGAGCCAGTTGGCGCTACGAATTGGCTTTCCCAACCACATGATAGTCAAGCCATTTATTAAGATCAATACTGCTTGGTGGGTTGAAGAACTATATTTTCCAATGATCAATTATTACCCTCTGGTAAACTAACATAACTATGGAAAATCACCTTTTTTAATGGTAAATCAGCTTTAAATGGCCATAGGGTACATCATGGTTGTCAGGGGTTGCAACAGCTGGCATAATTTTGAGCGATTCCTCCGGCAACGGGAACTTCACCAAGCATGGGGATATGTAACAGAAATGATGAATTCATCTGCACGGGGGGACGGTTTGGATTTCACAGTCAAACATGGGAATTGCATGATTTTACCGTTTTCAACAAACGTGGGGATTGTCAACCACCAACATAGAACTGGACAAACTTGGATAAATAAACCACTCCGTGAAGCTTAAAATAAGTTCTTTGTTGACATGAAAAATATAGAATCTGGCTCAGAAGTTGCGGGATCGAGGGTATCGAAGTTTAGTCATGTTTGAGAATGGGTCAACATGTGGGCCATGTGAGCTACAGATGGGTCGGATACCCAATGATCTGACCCGTTCACAATTTTCCATTGCAAGCGTTGTCCATTCTGGAAAAAATCCCGCTGTCAACAACGAGAAGCCATCTAGTTTTAAACATACAGAATATAATTTTCATGATTTTTCCATGTTTCCCCTTTAACTGGGATGCTGATCCCAATGACTTTGAAGGTTTTTTTTCGCGCCAAGGTTGGGAGCGGCAAGTTGACCGTAACAGGCACGGTCCGTCGGTGTTCTGAAGGGACCATTGGATGTTTGGCCCAGCATAGCTGGTGGTTTTTTGGAGGTTCCTTGGCATGTTTTGGCTCAACAAATCTGATTGATTCTGATTGTATATTGTATACCAATAGTATCCAGATATTGATGATTCCGTCGGGCCCCGCTGTTGATCAACCTCGATGACACTAGTTGTTTATGGGTTGAAAGCGGCAACCTGCAAGGTGTTTGGGAGTCAGAAAGCAAATTGTAGGTGTCAAAAGTATCTTCGTGCTTGAACATTTGGACATCATTTGGACATGTAGGTCACGGATTTTTTTGAGGAGCATGGACCACAATGGAGCTTGTGTGGGTGATTTGCCGGCATGAACTTGCAATCACTTCTACTCCGCAGTGTGCTGCATTGCTACATGAATTCAATAATTAAGTCCACCTGAAGCGGAAGCCTATCGCATTGACCAGTTCAAGAATGACCAATAAACTCCGGCTCGAAACCATGGCAAGATGTGCATGTAAGCTCTGACACTTCCAGTAGTTACTAGTTGCACTCGTTGTTGGTTAGCATTTCTGAACATCTTATGTTCCAAATGGTTGATTTTCCACTCCCTGATCAGGTCAATTGGGCAAAGTGATGTTGGAAAGTGTACCATTCTCAGCAGAACGGCATTGCCATGGACGTTTGACACCAGCTGGTGCTCTGCGGTCGTTCTTGTTCGACAATCTATATATATAATATTATATATTATACGTATGTATAATACATGTGCATAGGATTGCATATTATATTGCATCAGTATATGTGTGTAATTATATATATATATATATTATACACATACAAGTCACGAAACACGTGTGAGGTATATGATTATATATGTATATATAAACACACATATGTATATGTATGCACTGTATTTATCAACACATGTCATCTTGTTGGAGATGTGCCCCAGTTCTGGCCCAGAGTTGCGGTGCAGAGTCATCCTCCCCACCGTTTTTCAATGCCAATGATGGTTGCTGGAACCAAGCGACAAGTTACACGTTCTTGTCATCCCCAAAAAGAATCAAACAGATATAAACATGAATTATCAATCTTTCAATAGGGATTTACCATTGATTTACCTGCTTATCCTTTTTTGGGAGAACTGTATTTCCCAATTTGCTTGTTGGTCGTGCTTGCCTGTCAGGTTTTGAGTAACGATCAACTTCAGGAAGACCAGATCCAGCGGTTTTCCAGCTTTTCTCTGGCAGATCCCCATTCTCTAGAAGAACCCTAATTCTATAAGAACTACTATATTATAGGGAATATACATATTATAGGGAATATACATGAATATACCTTGTTCATTTCTGTTCATTTTTGGAATGCAGAAAGGAGTCTTCAGGGACCGTTCTTTCAGCCTCGGTCACCGTCACATCAGGTGGAGACGGCCTTGTCGTTGCTTCGCAGTCGCTTCGTGCGACTAAGCCAAAGCCACTTGGTGCGAAGTAAGTGGTTTACAAGCCATATATAATTGGAGATATCATGAGATATCCCATACACAACTATAGACTATAATCTCGTTTGTTCTGTTGTTTTATAATGTTTTATATAGCACTCCCAAGTAGGGTGAACTGGTCGAAACGAACTTCTGAGTTTAGGTTTGGGCGTCCTGAATCCCAAGAATATGTTCAAGCCACTTTGTGTCATGTTCCCATAAATACGTGGGGTAAATAGGACATCTAAATAAACCCACCAGGCAAATGGCACAATATAAGGGTCCACCAGAAATGGAACCCCTACTACTTGATGGTGATGATTACTTTTCTATCCTCTTTCCGACCACTGTTCAAGCCCCTACTTCAAGTCATTCAAGGGAACTCCTGATGCATTATTGTGCAACGGTGATCTAGATTGTTGCTGTTTGTCATCTTGTTCGATGTTGCTTCGGCATTTTGACCGAATATTCCAAGGTATGCCATTCTAATCACTGAGGAAATTCCTGGGATAATACCCTCCGGTAATTTAACGTAGCTATTGAAAATGGCCATTGAAATCGTGGATTTTCCCATTAAAAATGGTGATTTTCCATAGCTATGTTAGTTTACCAGAGGGTAATAGTCCAAGAAGTCCGAAACCTCGGCAAAGCTGCCCATGTTTAGAGGTCCAGGGCCTCCACAAATCTTCAACTTTGAGACCGGGAGGCGAGATGGAGAAATACCTGGGGGCAAAAGAACCCAACGATACCTGGAAAATGCTTACCATATATATAATACTATAAATATATTAATATATTATTATATATTATATATATATTACATATTTGACATATTTTATATACATCTATACTGCATATTTCTTGTTTGTTATCGTTAATATATTATCGATTGTATTGGATACCATGTATATATTTATATTACATAATTACTATTGTACATGTACTGTACATTATAGATCCATACAGGATAAGCGCCTATCAATGATCTGACTGCGCCAGGATGGAACTTGCTCCCGATGCTGTGGATGAGAAGTCGCTATCCCCCCCGTGTGCAAGTCATTGTGGGAACAGACATGGGATATCTAAAGGGTTTGAACGGCTATACAATGGGAATATATCATAATGTATCCATTTGAAGTGGGATTTTCTGGACTTATAGGAATATGATAGGATAAAATAAGATGGGATATCATGATATAACATGATATATTTTTATATTATATACGCAGCAACACGATATTTGGGTATGTCACTCTCCAGCTACCGCCATCAAATAGTAGGGATAATGATGATGTTCTCAATGGATTTAAGGATGTTTTCAGACAATCCCACACAGAGTACCCCGCTAAGAACAGGTTCACATATTCAAATCTGCATACTTTTTGGGGCTCCTTATTACCCACCAAAATTGTTTCCAGGCCATTTTTAGAAGCTTCCAGCAGCGTCACTGGCCGATGCCACCACACTTTTCTTTGGTGGGAATTGGTAGCCGGGTAGTTCTCCCAGAATGGCTGAACTTTTCAGGTGGATATATGACATTTCACTCATCCAGATGCGATGATATGTTTTTTTTTATTGAGCCATCCCCCACAGGATTTCCCACTTGGAGCTGCAGTTGTGCTGAAACCAATGGATTTTCAGCACCCCCATAAGCTGGGATATGGGCCCCTTTTTTTTAGGGCCGTGTAGCCGCACAAAGTAGGTGGTAACTGCACCCCCAACTCTGCGCGGCCGCCTCATAGCTGGAAGACATGCTGGATGTGACCCCCCAATGTGCTGAAGATTTCCTACAGAGCATGGGTGGAGATCACTGGAATTCTGCTTGACTAAGCGATCCAGACTGCTGAGGGTGTTGGTTTCATCCACGGTTTCAAACTGTTTCGCCCAACAAGCAAACAGATGTGATGGTGTGATAGCTTGGCTTGGAGCATCAAGCCCGTGATACATCACCATGAATCCGGTTCGGGGTCCTGATGTTCCCCGATTCCGGGGGTGACAGTGCTTAAAATCGTGGTTGAATAGAGTGGTAGCCACCAACCACCAACCATCCAAAACTCGGCATATGCCCCACTTAAAATGGTGGTAGACAGTCGAAATGATGATTTTTTGCTTATGCCTGGTCCACCAGAAATTGCCAAAGATATCCATCTCACACCTTCCGCTGTTCCCAATGGAGCCATGGATGGCACACTGTTGCCCAATGATGGTGCGGTCACAGCAGGTCGGGATGTTTTTTGTAGCCCACCTTCTGCCTATTTGGTGTTTTCCGGGATTATTATCTGGGTTCTTTTGTCAAAACCCTCTCTTTCCGTGGTATCTAAGTTTCTGGTGGATGTCCATACCTCCAAATATGGTATTGTAGGTTGAAAAACATTTTCAACTCATCCCCATCTCAACCCTATTGCACGCCAATATCAGCTATTTAATGTTCCTTGTTTTGCAAAACAGCTTCTAGTTCGTCAAGATGCTTATCATTGTTGGTGAAATCATGTGAAACCTATTTTTCTTGTTAACCCCCAATTCATTTGCTCAAACTCGCAACTTTGTCGTGGTCAAATCATCTTCATTGCTGCTGGTTAAATCCCAATCATTGCCTGAAGACTTTCCCTTTTTCTTGATGAAAACACAACAGACTGCTTTGAAACTTCAACAAGCCCCACCCTTGGCTGATATGTTCTGAACATTCCCATACATTTGCACACTTGTTTTGGTTCTTCAAGGCTTGGCTTAATACGCACCCTTTCAATCCCCTCAACAACACTCAACAACCATCAAAACGTGTAAAGCAACCCTCAAAACCCTCCAAAAAACCCTTCAACCCCCTAGAACACATTTTTTTACAGACCCTTTACCATTAAAGCCCCACGAACTAAGCCCACCGTTGCTCCATCAGGCTCTCTGCGCCCGGCGCCGGTGGAGAAGCAACGCAGTCGCCGCCGGGCCGACATGGACGGATGGACGCTGCAGGCGAGGTCGATGGGTGAGGTCGATGACCCAGAGACCGGGGGGGATGAGAATCGGATGAGAATTTCCATCTGGATTTTTTCCATATAGTCATGGGGGTACCCCAATAGCTGGTTTTTTTCATGGAAAATCCATCAATTGATGATTTCTAGGGCTACCCCCCATTGATGGAAATCTCTATATGATTCTATGACATGGTGAAGAGTCGGATTGTACACATTTATGCACTGCAAATCACTACGAAATAGGTCAATATGATGGACTATACAACTGCTATATTGGGGCATGGTATGTTCATTCCATGACCATGACCAGTCAGGGATGACCGTAGCCCCAAGGTTTTGACCATATATGATTATATAGTAGATGAGATTGAAAAATATTGAAAATCGAATGGACATTGTAATGTATCTGATTCTAAAATATTCTATATACTGTAAATGTGTCTTTATAGGCTTATTATTTCGTTGTCAGTATTGCTCTTTCCGCAATTTTGCTTTTATGTTTGTACTGTTCTTGTATATAGTGTTATATAATATATACACGTATGTATATTATATGTTAAGAGGGGCTACTGCCTTGTTTGTTTTGTTTTGTTTTGTTTTGTTTTGTTTGTCTGTCTCTCTGTTTGTTTGTTTGTTTGTTTGTTTGTTTCTTTGTTTCTTTGTTTCTTTGTTTCTTTGTCTGTCTGTCTGCCTGCCTGTCTGTCTGTCTGTCTGTAAATTAGATTCAGCTTCTTCTGCCTTTTTCTTGTCGATACAAATAAGCACATTTTCAGAGGGCTGCTGCCCAAACAGCTATTTTCTGCTGTTTACCATGTTTTTCAGAAAGCTGTGTTCATCGTCGTGTCGTGTCTTTCCTTTGAAGTTCACAAGCGAAGTCCGAAGCAGCCGAGTGTGACTGTCCAGGAGAGACTTTCCACACTCCTCTCCTGGGACGAAGGTGCTAGGCCGCAGACTGAGCTGACAGACTGTGTTTCTAAAGTGGGATGGCCAAAGAATATTAACCAGGTCCATCAAGGTCGCAAAAAAAATGCCAGTTGAACTACAGCAACTAAGCCAGTTTGTTGCACCATGTTGCGCGCCAAGCGTGAGGACCCTAGCCCTGAAGTTGTACAGTCGCTTCGAGGGAAATTGTGAGAAGTTGCCTCCGCTCCTCGAACTCTTGGAGGTGCCACTGGCTGGGGCGCCGTGGCACGGGTGTGTTTGGGGATCATCAACGGTCGACCGACATGTCACCACTAGTGATTCTATCCATCCAACCATCCATCTATATCCATTTATCCATCCATCCAATATCTAATATCTAAATATCTAATCTTGTCTAATATCTAATCCAACTTCTGATATAATACCTAAGCTAATCCAACTTATTTAGTCTACAGTATTGTCTAAGTGTCTATCTACACCTGGATGCCACAGGTTGTCCAGGGGTCTTCCACGCAGGAACGCTGGGGCTTTCCCCAGCGCTTGTGGCCGTTGCTGTGGGCGCAGCTACGACGCGAAAACAAGGGGCCCTTGAAGCGAATTGGAGGCGTTCAGGTGCGCGGCTCAGACCAAGAGTCCTGTGTCATCAACCAGTAGGTTTTGGGCACACATTCAATACATTTCAATACTAAAGCAGAAGTTTCCGGGGGGATTTCATTGCATCTCCATGCATCTCCAACATTTGTCCAGCTGGCAGGCTCCAGAGTTTGTGAGCCAGGGGCAATGGCTGGCCGCCTTCAGCAGGCGACCAAGATGTGGGTCTCTCATCACCATGGACGGACATGGGGATTTCAATAGATCTACCCTCCGGTTGCATGAAAATCATGAAACCTGGGGATGAATATCAATATCCCACTGTTTGATCATGAACATCATTTGAAGATCATGCATGAATACTCATGAAATATATGAGGGATTTTCCAGCCAGGTTAGCGTGCTAGCTGCTAGAGGGTTTCTGAAACGTAATGAACCAGTGAGACATTGAAAGTCAACCCAGGAGATCGGTGTAGTGACTACTTACCGTCATTATGTATATATAATGTCTATCAATGTCTATACGAAGGTTTCCATAAATGGGGGGTACCCCAATGGCTGGACGGTGAATTCCTGGAAAATCCGAAAATAGAAGGGATGAATTGGGGGTACTATATATAATATATATATAATGCACAGTATATGTATATATATATATACATAAATATATGTGTGTATTTTTGTACCTGGGAGTCACTTGTCAGCTGGGCCCCATCCTCAGAATGAGTTGTACCTCTAGGACCTTACATGGACATCATTCCTCATTGATACTGTAGGTTTCTGGATTTGGAAGATTTCAATGCTGGTTGGTGGTTTCGGTTCCAAGTCTCCCGTTGTTTACCAGGGATGATGATTCCCAATGCTTCTCATATGTTCCAGGCAGGACCATGGACCGGGATTACCGTCAGGCCACCCTTAGCTGTCCAGGTGGCTGCAATCTTTGCGTGCTCGTCTGGGCCAGCAAAAGGTTTCACGAAAGATGATGGTGCGTAGGCTCTGGAGCTCGGGGTGCCATGGTTGGAGCCGAGGTGTCACAAAGCTGCTTTTCCAAGTTCCAAGTATTGTAGGTCATGTGGTACACGCGATCATAAATAAACACCCAAGTTTATCAGTTGAGTTGTCATAAACCGTACCCAACAACAACCACGATCATCATTTGGCTTCTTTAGAGGCGTCTGAGTTCAGATGTGGGCGCCGAAGAGCAGCCAGAGACTCGGTCAGGGCTGGGGGGAAGGTAAGCAATCCTCCAAGGTAATCGTGGCCGCCTGTCACAACTGTTGGTGGCACTCCTGGACGTGATGATGATCCCTGTCGAATGTATTGGAAATATATATATATATATATTATATTATATATATTATATATAATATATATATATTATATAATATTATATATATAAATATATATTATACATACATATAATATTATATATACATATATTTCTTTTTGGGGTCCCATACGAGGGTAGGCAATATTTGATGGGATGAAGGTAAGGCCTCGTCTCGGCCATACTTCGAGGATCACCGGGATTCGTGGTTAGTGACCTGGGATAACTCAGTGGGACTAACATCACCAGGGCTGGACCTTTCTGGTTATCACCAGGGATCTATGGCCATAGGTTATCAGCTTATCAGGTTAGTAAGTGATCAGGGGGTTATCAGGTTATCACTTATATCACTTACTTTCTGGACCTTGAGATTGTGTGGCACGAATCTCCGGGAACCCAAAGTGTCCAGCACTTTCAAAGTGCCCGGATCAGACTGGTGGGACATGGTGGGACCATGGTGCGATGTCGGCCCCAGCATCCAGGTACTTTCATGGACCTATGCTGGGTGAGGGAGCCTATGGTGAAGTTTACGCCATGTTCCATAGATCCTTAGGTCAGCTACGCTGGGCTCGTGGGATGAAGTGGGTCCGTGGGATGAAAATCACCTGGCTACTTGGGAGTGCTACTTCTTTATGATTTTATGGTTATTGATTGCGGTATAGCCATGGTTATAGCCACAATAAATTGGGATATCGGACATATATATATATATATATATCTATATATATCTATATATTTATTTATTTATAAAATTATATATAATATACCTACAACCCCTATAATAACTATGGTTATATATCCACTCGGTTACATATCCACTTATAACTGAAGCTGCACCCCATGTATATCCACCAGATGTGACCTGTGGATCCAGGGGGATTGTTGACGGACCTGCCATCCATGGGGATGTTGGAAGATTTTCAGCGACTACTGGGCGTAGTTTAATCAATGGCATGGGCCTTTTAATTCCGCCAACAGAACTATGGTGTGTTTGAACCAGCACTGATTGAACCAATCAAACTGTTTCCAAAATTATTGGCGTACGTGAGATCGCCTCACTTGAAGGGGACAACATCATGCTGATCGGCGCGTTGATCAGCATGTATCTCATCCCTGTTGCATGCAGTTGGCGCGTGATGGCACATCTCTCGTTGCATCCAGATTCTGAACTAGGTACTCCCTCTATAACGGCATGTAACTAAGTCACAGAGTGTTGTATTTCGATGTATTTCGTACATACATCAATATACACATACATATCCCGGAAAATTCCAATGACTCATGAATTATATACAGTACCCGTCGGTTCATTGTGGATTATCACTACGTTGAGTAACATATTAGCCATGTGATTTTCAGGGATACACACGCAGTCATAGCAAAAGAAAACATGTACCCGCTGATAATTTAACATGGCAGTGGAAAATCACAGTGTTTAATATGTAATCAAATTATCGAACTAAATGGGCAATTTTTGATAGCTATGTTAGATTACCAGAGAGTAACCCCCCATTGAATCCTATTCAATCCCCATTAGATCCCAATGAAATTCCGTGGAATCCCATCAAACCCCCATGAACTCCCGTTAAATCCCCATTGGATCCCCATGAAAATCCCAATGATTCGATGAATCTCCAGGCGTGAAGCGGGCCGTTAAGGTGATCCACAAATCACGCCTCTCGGTGTCACCGGTGGTGGCAGAAGATGAGGCGATTTTACGGGGCATTGATGGGAGGTTCCATGGTTCCCCATCCAGCTATTGGATGCTATTGGCGTACCATGACGAAACGGACACCTCCATGACTGGTGAAAGTATGGTGTATCAACTGTGATCAAACAGCAATGGTTCCAAATACGGAGGGATGGTTTAAGCACTCAACATTTAGGGAGCCACCAAATATGTCCAAAACGTGGGGCAATTAACTGAGAAAACACCAGCTATGAGGGGTTTAGCCACCAACCATCAAATACGGGATAGAATGGGAATAATTATAAACACTGATTTAAAAATCAGAGATTGAATGAAAATTGATACTGTAGACCTGCCGTGATCAAACCAGACATTTACTAAGACTCCCATTTTGCGTTGATGTCCGCAACCACCACCGCAGCCATTTTCGACAGTTCTGCCATCGTCCGCGCTTCAAACCAAGCCTCGTCGTACCAATCGTCATGGCGTCCGACAAGGTCGGTGGAGTAGGTTTGTCCATCCACCAGTGAAAGGGGGAGATCTACTTGGGCTTGTCTGAACATAGAGGAATCAAGCTGGATTTCAGATTGGAAATGGATAAATCTGATTCTAAGCCTGTTAAAATGGAGCCCCCTCCAAACCCAACAGTTGATCATCATTTTCTCCTTTGAAATGGTCATATATATATATGATTGTATAATATTACGGCAAGACCCTGAGGTTTGCCCGAACTCGCAACGAGCGTCCGGGTATGATGATGATGATGGTGATGATGATGATGATGACGACGATGATGATGATGATCATCATCATCATCATCACCGGTATGCTCCACATAAACAACATGAATTAGACCCTTATTGAAGATCTTGATTGAATGTAGAAGTTAAACGAGGGTGGGAGAATTAAGCCCTTATTGAAGATCTTCAATGAATGTAAAAGTTCAACGGGGCCGGGAGAATTAAACCCCTATTGAAGATGTTCAATGAATGTAAGAGTTTACCGGGGTGGGAGAATTAAACCCTTATTGAAGATCTTCAATGAATGCATATAGAAGTTTAAAGGGGTTGGGAAAATCATATGATACGTATAGTATGAACAAACAAATCCTTTTAATTTATGCTAGTCTGGGCTTGAGCAAACCTCGGGGTCTGTGTGTAATATTATATCTGTGATAAATACCCCATTCTCAGCCCCACTTGGACACTGGTCGACCAAGCCTCAGAGATGGAGCTGCGGCAGGTTCTTAGCATGGAAGAGGTTGCCAAGCACAACACCAAGGCGGGCAAAACGCTGAGGATGTCGCCTCCATGGGAGTACCCGCTCCTGCAACCATCAAGTGGTTAGGGGTTTCTTTTTTGATTGATTTTCCATTTTTTTTTGTGGGGGATATGTTGATTGATGATTGTGTGTTCAGTCATCATTAGGATATTTTTCCGTCCTTTTTGATTTTGCCGAATGATTTGAGATACGACTTTAAGCCAATCCTGTTTGGAGGTCAAACCAGGGGTTCTTGTAGGAATCCGTCAATCAATACAGTTATATGAACAATTGTCATGTTTCCCCTTGATTTTCAGTCTCTTTCATATCAACCTCGATACTGGAAAATGCTGCAAAACTCGGTCTCAGTTCTATTTTGATATTGCTGTCTCATTTGGGTGACACCATTTCACTAAATACAAACACATCAAGCTGACGGCATCCAGGAGGATTGCTGGGTTGTGCTCTATGGCAAGGTGCGGTACAACGGGTCATGTTCAACCCGGGGATCCAACAATGTTCAACCGGATCGTGATCCCAAGTGACGGAGATGTTTCAGGGTTGAGAGCACCCATCACACCAGGTTCTTATATATAACAAAAAATATATAATATATAATAAATAATATATAATATATATTATATTATATTATATTATATTACATTACAGATATAATATATATATATATATTATGATGTATTTTAATATTGTATTAAATGATATTATATTACATATTATATTACATATTATATATAGTAATATATATAATATAATATAATATCATATAATATAATATAAAAGATAACATGTAACATCATATGATATAATATATTTGATATAATATGTGTTTAATGTTTTATATATATTATATTATATTATATTATATTATATTTTATTATTTTATATTTTATTATATTTTATTATATTATATATATTATGATATATATATATATTATAATATTATATTACACAATATTATATTATATTATATTATATTATATTACACAAGATTATATTATATTATATTATATTATATATATACATTATATTATTTATATATATAATATAATATAGTATAATATAATATAATATAATATAATAAATATATATATATATTGTGATATATATTATATAAAATATTATATTACACACTATTATATTTTATTGCAATACATAGATATTTAAAGATATATATGATATATATATATATATTTTATGATATATATATATATATTTTATTATATATATATTATATATATTTTGATATTGTTTATATATATATATATTATAGTATTTTATGTTATAGTATATTATATTATATCATATTATATTATATAGAATATATTATACATATAATATTTTATGTATATTATATATTATATATGTTATATATTATTATGTATTATTTCTTTTTTATATTTTATATTATATATTATATATTATATATTATATGTTATATATTATATATTATATATGTTATATATATTTATTATATTATATATCTATTATATATATTATATTATATATATATTATATATATTGTATATTATATATATGTGTTTATATTTGATATATTACATATGATATAGTTTTTTTTTTTTAAATATATATATATACAATATATATATATTGACATATTGTATTTTTCATATGTATGTTATAATATATATTTATTATATGATATATATATTATATATATACTATATTACATTTTTTTTATTATGTATTATATATATAAAATATATAATATATATATTGTATATTATATATAATATATTATGTATATTATATGTTTTACATTATATAGTATATGTTTTACATTATATAGTATATATTATATATTGTTTATTATTTATTATATATTATATATTTTTATATTATATATATTACATATTATATATATTATATTATGTATTATATATATATTACATATTATATATATTATTATATATATTATTTATATATTATATTATATTATATTATTAGTTTATGTTATACTTCATTATATTATATTATACTATATTGTTTGGATTTTTTTGGAACCACAGAATTCAGGCTACTGGTTATTGAAACAGGCAAAATAGATGCTACTCTGAAGCAACGTTCAAGTGGCCCACTGAACTAGATTGTCTCTACTGGCAGCTCATGCGTATGACCAGCGGTGGAAACGTCTCTTTTGATTGAACATGAACTAAACATGGCAAGATCTACTTTAGAGCCGTCTCCATTCATATCCATGTTGAATTTCCTAACCTGATCTCATTTCCTGGAATTAGTGACCATGGAAAGTCTCCTCATTTTGAATTTGAAGGTTCTATGATGTCATTCATCATTCAGATGGTAAAACTTCATGATCTCCAAAAAAAAATAGCTCAACCTCATCCTGTGAAATGCCAAAACGTGTTCCCGAAAAAAGAAACAAACCAATCCACCTTGCAATGATCAGATCTTACTGCCAATTCATCAAGCCCGATACCCTCTGGTACTCCAACGTAGCTATGGAAAACAACCATGTTTAACAGGGAACATTATGATAAATTCGGTAGATCATGGTAGATCGACATCTTTCTATTTTCGCCATTCAGAACTTCCGCGGTCAGATTCCCCTCCTTGTCGCCTCAACGGGGAGGCCTACGACTTGACCAAGTTCGCCAAGGTCCATCCCGGAGGCGCCAAGCTCATCACGGACGCTGCTGGGATGGATGCCACCGCCATCTTCGATCCCATCCATCCCAAGGTGGGAACGGTAACCCGGTAACGCTTGGGAGGCAACGAGGGTGCCAAGGCCGCTGAAGGTGGGCGTTTTTTTAAAAGCCACCGGTAAGACCTTCCTTTGGAAAGATGGCTCGGAAAATTGATGACGAAAGTTGAAGAGGGAAATCATCTATAAGTTGAAACCAGTTAATAAAAGAAACTTATTGCATCTTATTGGGATGTTTGATTGCCACAGGCTGTCAAGTCTTATTTTTTTCAACTCTAATTGTTTCTCCCTCTCTATATATAATTTTATACATACATATGTATACGTATTATATATATATTATTATCTCTATCTGTATAATATATATATATATTAATATATATATATATATGTATGTATACATGTTACACAGCAATTCTTGGTTTCTTTTGGTTAACCCCGGTGTTTTTCAATTTCCGAGTTGGTCACCAGGACATCATGGACAAGCTCTTGAAGCCATCCCTGACCATGGGAGCTCTGACCTGAGGAAAATTTTCGCTGTTCCTGTGCCAGAAATTCCTATGCAGAAAGAAACAGAGAACAATATAAAATATGAAAGAACTATCCCCAAAATAGTGATGATTAACATAGAAAAAGAAGAACTATTCCCACACATATATGGAATAATAGTAACCCCAAAAAAGATAGAAAAGGAACAATCCCACAAACATTTCGTGATGATTTACTGTTCCGGCTTTTTGGGGGTTACTATAATGATAAATAGGAAGAACGTATGTCCTAGGATTCACCCCAATTAGCAAGTGAGTTATCATTTATAACCTCAGTTATATATAAGTAGGTTAAGTAGTGGTGGTCTACATAGATACTGGAGACATGGCCCACTTACTGTACTATTTGGGGCGAACCACCAAGTAAATATGTACGATAATGTACGTATACATACACCCAAATGTTGGTCGTAATGGACATGGAATCAATGGCCGGCTGGCTGGTGGTTTCCAAGATGTTTATTTCTGGTTCAGATGATGCGCTCTGACCCAAACAGTTTCAGGACGGTTGCCTTAAGCAGCATTCTGACATTGTAGGGGCCTTTAAACCAGATTTGCTACAATATCAACTAAAGTAAACCATGCTAGTTACAACTAAGAATGTATTATATATTACAATATCAATAAGAATGAGATTCATTAACATCCATTAACATCCATTAACATCCATTAATATCGATTATAATTAGTTAAACGATCTTAAATGTTCATTACTCAAATTCACCACTGTTTTGATCGTCTTTCGAGGTGGTGGATGCTGCTAGCATCAAGCCGGAGCATGTGGCCAAGCCTCCTGAGGTTCCGAAGCGCCCAGCGACATAGCAGTGGCTTAAGTGGCTTAAGCGGCCTCACGTTGATGGGAATCATCCGCACATGGTTGATAACTACAGGGGATTACACATATTACACTACCCAATATATTGCGGATTATAACTATAGGGAATATACTACCCTTTAATACCCTTTATATAGTGGGAAGTATAAACATCCAAGAAAGGGGAATCCCGTTCTTAACCAACCAGTAGAATGGAAATGAATGGAATGACAGAGGGATTTTGAACACTGCTCAGTTGGCCTTGCTATTGCTGGGATATACCTGGGGTCGTAGTTTGGGATTTCCGTAGCTTCCCAGTTGATCTTCGTGATTCATTCGGCCCAATCCAGTCACAAAGACTTCTTCAATGTGAGCAGTGGCCAAAAGCCCTGTTAGTTATACAACAGTTTGCTTTGTTGTTATTGTTGTTTTTCGTTGATTCCGCTGACTAGCTTATTGTGGATTCTGTTAAGCCATTATCAGGGCAAAGATTGTTTGAGTAGGTCAGTGGCTCAGTTTAGTCGCTTGCTACATGTTCATATCCAGCTTCAAACTCTCTTTGCAGTTATATAGATTTGCATAGATCAGCCATGTCATTATTGTTGAGTTTATGTATGCTATTATATCCATTGTGTGCTTTGTATTCCATCCACATTTGGGTGTGTCAGAACATATGGCACCCCTAAATTTGTTGGTTCATCATTTTCCCTGTCAAGATTGTCATTTGAGGTGGTACACACCCTAGTACACACCCTAGTTTCAAACAAGGCTGAAAATCAGATCAAGTTGGTGAGATTGGTGAGATCCCTATTTTATCCCTATTATACTTGGATTTTCCTATTATATTCCATTAATTATATCCAATTATATATCCCACTATATCCCATTATGTCCCATTATATCCCTACTACCTACTATAGTTGGAGAGATATCCCATTATATCTTCCTATGAAAGTTGGATTCCAAACTTTGCCGACGGATTTTTTGCTGATAGCCAGGCCCACAAGCCCAAGCCAAAGAAGAAGGCAGTGGAAGCCCCAGGGACGTTCGCAGCTGCCAGGTGGGAATCTCTAGATTTTATGTCAGTTGATGAGGATTCCAAGTAATGATAACTTCTTGGTTTAAAGTAGGAAAGGCAGCAAAGAACATGTGTTGTTGTTTTTAAAATTTGATTCTTGCAGTACTTCAGGATTTTGCATGATCTTAGCAATATATATATATATATACATAACTTAGACACACACACAGACATAACAAGACATAGAAACAAGACACATGGCCATGTCTCTCACCAGCCGCTGAGGTGAAGGCTGACGCTGCCGAGGAGGAGATCGAGGAGTTCAAGAAGCCTCCTCTGGCTGTGCCTTGGCTAACCGACCTGGGGAGCAGAGGCTGTTGATGACACGCTTCTTGGTTGAAAAAAATGTTGATCTGGTTGGTGGTTTGGACATGTTTGGAACATGACTTTTATGACTTTCCATTCAGTTGGGAATGTCATCATCCCAACTGACCAACTCATATTTTTCGACCTTTATGACTTTCCATTCAGTTGGGAATAATCATCATATATTGGGAATTTCATCATCCCAACTGACCAAGTCCATCATTTTTCAGGGGGGTAGGGCTCAACCACCAACCAGTTCAACTGGTTGATGAATGTTGATTCCGAGAAATTCGGACTGGGTTGAGGTAGTGCCTTGGTTGGATCCTGGCTTGAAACATGTTGAAAGGCTGGTAAAAACCACCAGAATACCATGTTGTTTTCATGTGAGCCACCGCAGTTGAACTGCGGCAATAGGAGAGTTTTTTTAGGGACGGACATCAGTTTTCAGAAATTGTATACACATGCCGCGAGCCATGGGACCTTCCCAACAAGCGATACCCCCTTTCAAGGTTATGTCATACCTGTGTGCATACATAATTTTCTTTAAGTGATACTCCCTAACATTTTTGATACATCATATTTGTGCAAACGCAAAAGGTAAAGGATGGGTAGACCTTCCCAAATTTCTTGATGTTGAAATCGCCAGATCAGCGGCTTGCTGGTGGGGTTTTTCACTGCGGTTTTCGAACTGATTCCCTTGGCTTTCGCAAAAATGCTGGGAATCACAAGCGAATCTGCAAGTGAATCTTCTCGACTTATTCTAGATATTTTGCGCAACATCTCCATCACAAACAACATGACATAGGCATAGGCTATAGGATGAGGTATATACATAATATATATATACATAATATATATATATATATACGAGTATAGTCATCAGACCTGGAAAGTCACCGAGGCCATGTTGAACAGCTTCGACTTCGAGTCTGTGGCCCGCGAGGCGAAGTGTGGGGATTTTATGGATGAATTTTATTGAATTTTGGGATATGCTCATAATAGAATATAAACAACACAATATATGATATATGATATATATGATATATATGATATATATGATATATGATATATATATATATTGTGCATCAAATTATATATATATCATATACCCAAAAATAAATTTATGATACATAAAGTGAGACAATACCTTCCCCGTTCATAACACCCCACAGAAACCATAGCAGACAACATTGACGAAATCAGATATTAGGGACCTAGAAACATGTTTGGCTATGGAGCATCACCTTGAAAATAGGTATGGAACTAAATGGGCCTTGCTTTCCATGGCAAACTGGTGATGTCATGTGATGTCCTGTTGACTCTGGGACTCTGGGAGTTGACCTTAAAATTGGGGGAAGTGTAACTGGCTTGTGATTTCAAACAGCTGTTGACGTTCCATCCCATGATCGTAGTTAACATGGCACTGGGAATCTCCTAGTCAGAGGTAAGTGAAGTCCTCAAACTAGAAGGTAAGCCATGTTTGATAGGGGGTAAGCTACATTTTTGGAAGAGGTTCAAGCCACACTGCCAATCGCTACATTTCCCATTGCTCTTACAAGTACAGCCAGATTTGGCGAAACACATCGGATATTACCATGATTTGATCCCACTTTATCCCACTTGGACAATTTTCCTTGGCACCGGCTTTTTTCAAAATCACCTGGCGATCTGCGACACAACGTCGATCAAGAATAACCTCGGCAACGACGCCATGATAGGAATAAAAAACTGGACGACATCACTTAGGCGACTGAGCGACGTACTAAGCTGCGACATTTCCGAGTTGGCAGTTATGGCAGTTATCATTTGGGATGTTTCATGGTTTTTACGCTGGTACGCTTCAGTTTCCCTGGTCTTATCCCAATTTTTTCCCAATGATACTGTAGATGGGTGTTAAAATAGGGTACCCCATTTTTTTCATGGCCATTTGAAGACAGTTTCAGTATCACATCATCTCACTATTATCCTATTGCTGGTGAAAAAATGCATGCAATGCATTATTCGAACATTTGTTTTGGTGGGTGTAGTACATTATATATATATAGTATTCAGTAGTTATCCCATTCTATCCATTTATACTATTTCACTAGAATACAGCATACCCCATACCAAACATATGCAACTAAATACCAATCATATCAGGGTTGCTCCAACCGATTCTAAGTGAATGATAGACACAAGGGGGGTTAGTTTGTCATTTTGCCTCATTTTACTCGTACCTTGCTATCTACCCATTTTATTCCCGCGAACGTATTTGGGGTGTTGGGAGCGATTTTGGGTATCCCCACAGGTATCTATAATATATATATATACATATTATATATTATATATATTATCATTTTAATATATATATATGTATATGTAGTATATAGCATCATATCATATGATATGATATCATATCATATTCCCCATGCAATGTACCCATGATTAGGCACATCCAGATGATTGTTTCCTGATCCACAGGTCATGGAGCCCCAAGCCTGGGGCTATTACTCCAGCGGAGGAGCCTACCATGGACATGACATGGCTTTGTCATGGTCAATGGTTGATTTTTCCAATGATTTTTTCGATTTTTGTGGATTTTCATGGATGTTCATGGTTCGTGAATTTTTCTATCAATGAATTTACTGGACGATGTATACAATGAATATCACATGGTTTGTTCAGATATGTGTTTTTCCTGGTGACGGGAGAACAACTTTTTTCGTGTGTGAAACCAACGCATTGCGCCACGTTCTCCATTTATTTATCAGATCTTACCAGATCTTACAAGCCATATTTTTTTTCCGAACAGTTTCGGACTTTCTTGGTGAGGTCACGCGTTTTGACCCCATCGCCGAATCCAGGCGATGATGAGATCACTCTGCGTGACAACCACTTGGCTTTCCAGAGGACCTGCAGCATGATGGGATGATGGCTGGGGGAAACCCAGCAAAGATTAGGATTAGGATGTCTTACATTTATACCTATTATATTTAGATATTGCGTGTATAATTTTGATACATAGATATATCATATATATATATGGATAAATAGTGTAACCTTTGGACTTATACAGCCCCTCGGCTATGCAACTTGGAGGTAGACAAGAAAGTAGAAAACTATGACTAGCTGGGCTATCCAATGAATCAGCGGTTTTTAACTACAGTAATTCGGGCGGGGTTGAAATGATCTCATCAACAAAACTGTTGTCAATCAAAGAGCATCTGAGTGACTGGAATATGGTGCTGATTGTATCACATTCCAGTTGGCCAATCGTGCGGTAAAACATATCATGGCCAACTGAGACCATCGTGGGCGGCCCCATAGTACCATTGAGGAACCAGATTGCACCAATGATATAGCTGCTGATATACACAATATCCCCGATTGCAGTCCTAACAGTCCTAAACCATTCAGGACTCTGATAGTCAAGTACTTGGCACTGCATTAAAGAATTTAGCTCTAGGTTTTGATCAGATGCCCAAGAACATGGTTTCAATTCACCAGCTATTATGTGTGTTGTTCACAACAGAAGTGGTGAGTTTCTCAAGAAACAAATGGTGCGTTTCAGCATTTTTCACCAAGCCCCCTATCAACTTTTTGACCCCCAAGGATCACCATGCGTCCTCGCATCTTGGTGAACGTCCGCGAAATTGACATGACAACGTGCCTTGATGGCGCCATCAAGGGTGTCAAATGGAAGAACATGGAAGAACGGTACAGGAATCCACCAGGAAACTGAGTATTTTGGTTCTAGACATACTGGTACTGACCCCTTTTTCGATTTAAACATGCTTTTCTTGGGGCGTAAGGACCAACTTTTTGTTGCTCAAAGACATGTTTTCATAGGTTACTGCACATAAATCTTCCATTTTTGCCAAGTAGCCATTTGGTAGGTCATATCACGGTGTTTGGGTCTGTCACCTCTAGGCCATGGGCTTCAAGCTATGAAAAAAAACAACAAGACGGGCAATCCAGGAAGATGTCTTGCAACTACAGCTATAGCCCATCATCCGTGGTCGGATCCCCATTTCGTCCTATATGTACCTTGATCAAACCTGTATCCTTCTTGGTTATATCAGTTCTGAGCTCATCAGAATGGCTCATTGTTTCTTGTTGATTTTAGATCCCATTGTTGGTATCTGTATATACATATATATATATATCAACATATCTGCAAGTGTGTTGCTTTTAACCTTGACAGTTAGTTGTTGATTGTCCCTGTGCCTATGCATAGTATTTCATGGTATTTCATATGAAGCTGAACTTACCATCCCCCAAATCAACATAGACCCTGAAAACAGCCAAATCTTAGTAGAAACTAAGCTCCCAACCTCCGACTCACGGCAGGGTCGAACTGTTAATTTTGGGTTTAGGCTAACTGTTGGTCGCTGTTTGATATCTGCGTCCCAATGGTTGGTCTGTGAAAATCCAACCTCGCTGGTTGGTCAGGGAAAATCTACAGGAAACCATGGCTTTGTCTGAAAATATGATGGTACCCCTAAATCCATTGGCAGTTGGGTTCTCATCATTCTTCCTATTCACATCAATTAGCTAAGAATTTTTAAGATATAACATGATATACCCCATTTCCAGACACAGCCCCATGGTTTTCCCCATCAAAGATAGGATAGATAGGGCCTTTCCTGAAGATTTTCCCTGCAATCGATCCAAAAGGAAGATCCTGAACGTCCCCGCGACCCTGCCATTGTACTTCACCGCAACGGCTTTGGCCAAGTTGGCCCACCAGGCAGCTTCGATGGGTTTCGATGGCTTTTTTGGGGTTTCAAAGGTGTGTGTTTTTTTCCAATGGAGTGTGGCACACTGATGGCGTTTACCCAGGAAAACCCATCGAAATCTCGATCGGAATCGTTGATCTCAGCGAAAAACCTGGCCATGACAAGGGATACAGCATGATTCAGCGCTTCGTAAGTAGGTTATAACCCCACTTATGACTTGACTAACCCTCGTTACCCTACTTCTAAACATGATATAACCTACTTAGTCTCTTCTTTCTATTACTAAAACTCCTCCAACTAATAAAAATAGGAATGGATTGGCAATTTTGTTTTGTTTGGTGGGTTACAATTGCGTTCTTAATTGTGGCAATTGAAAATCAATAGGAGAACAGGTTGGTGAAATAATGGTTTGTACGCCCTATTAATAAAAATAGAATGGTACCTGGAGGTTTTTTATTAGGGTCCCATCTCATAAGTTTTATTTTTATTCTGATCATTAATGTTTTCATTGGAATATTAAGGGAAAGCTTCGAAATCCAGTTTTTGGCAATATTTTATATAGATTTTAATAAGGGATTTAATCAAATTTGAAATCGTGTTTTTTTATTTTTATCAATAGGATTTGCATTGGAATATTAGGGGCACCCTAATACTAAATGCTCTTTAATAATAAAAATAGATCAACGTGTTTACCGTTTGAGGGGGGTGTTTTAGTATTAGGGTGCAGAGATTACTAGCTGGGGTGAACCATCAAGCAGGAATGTCAATTAGTTGGTTACCATGAGCTCATGCTCTGCCGCTTTGTAGGGGTTGAACATGTCGCTCTTGCCCAGCATCTCCCAAAAGTTGGTTTCAGATCCGTCTTGCAGGGCGGAAAACAGTGGCAAACAACAGCTAACGTGTTCGCTCAAGAAGGTAAGTACCCTCAAATCCAGCAACTTATCATGTGTTTTTTCCCTTGAAGTGGAAATTGTTGTGGTATACCCGGACAAACCCAGATAGATGAATTGACATCCGCATACGTATAATATAATATATATATATATTTTATATTCCATTGTATTCGGATCAAATATACCAGATTGTTGGCATTCCTTGATGGTTACATCCCCTTTCTAAAGGGCTTTGGACTGGGCGTCAGTCAGGAGGGAGAACTGGCCATTGTGAAGGCTGGTGATGGGGAAGCCATTGTTTGGAAATGTCTACTCACACATGTATGTCTATAATTGTGTACATATATAATATGTATGATATGTGAGTAATAATATATATATATGATTTATATGTACATATATGTATACAACTAACGAGCCTTCCATATTTGGAGATGGCTCCGACCAACGAGCAAGGCTAGCCTCTTTTTGGGATGGTGAATTTGTTCATGTGCCTCTTGGGACTAATGAATTGATCTGTCTAATTGATCGACCATGTGGGACCTGGAGAATTTGAAGCATCCATCATTTCGTAAAACTATAACCCTTTAGGTGAGTAGTGGTTTAAATCTTGGCTAATAGTCTTGGCATTTGATGGTTCGCGCCAGTTCCTGGCAGAAACTTTGTTGTTAGATGATTTTCCGCAAGACGGAAAGTGGTTTGGTCCCTATGAAAAAAGAACTGTGGGGTGGAGCACATGCAAGGACGATTGAACCAAAAATGCTTGTACAACATGATTCGCACACACCTAGCAGTATGTCCACCACAAACCGATGGGATAACTGTGTTGATTGTCACGTGCCAGGCCGCCAAGAAGGCGGGGGTGCCCTACATGCTGCCAACTTTGAGCTCCTACACCTTGGACGAGATGTTGGAAGCTCGGGCTCCTGACCAGGTGGTGTTCTCTCAGCTCTACGTGAATCCTGAGAGGTCCCGAACGGAGGAGTACGTCTCCAAGCTTGAGAAGGCAGGCGTCCAGGCATTGTTCGTGACCGTGGATGCTCCTCAGCTGGGACGTCGTGAGAAGGACATGCGCAACAAGTTCACTCAGCAGGGCTCCGATGTGCAGGGTGATGATGAGGATGAAGGCGCAGTGGACCGTTCCCAGGGAGCCACTCGTGCCATCAGCAGCTACATTGACCCTGGCCTCAACTGGGAGGACGTGCCATGGCTCAAGAAGATTACCTCCATGAAGGTGCTCCTGAAGGGTGTGCAGTGTGGAGAGGATGCCGTTGAGGCCTTCAAGGCTGGTTTGGCTGGCTGCGTCCTGTCCAACCACGGTGGACGTCAGCTCGACACCTGCCGTCCTGGCATTGAGGTGCTGCCTGAGGTCATGGAAGCCTTGAAGGAGGCAGGCGCTACCAAGGAGAACTTTGCCGTTTTCATTGATGGAGGTGTCCGTCGTGGTGGCGACATCTTCAAGGCAGTTGCTTTGGGTGCGCAGGCCTGCGGTGTGGGCCGACCTGTCTTGTACTCCCTGGCCTCGTACGGCCAGAACGGCATCGTGCGCATGGTCCACATGCTGCAGGACGAGTTGCAGATGGTCATGCGCTTGGCTGGCACACCAAACATCCCATCCATCACTGAGAAGCACGTGATCACCACCAACCTGGCTGACCACATCGTGCCACTCCCCGTGGACAACCTCACCATGAAGACCTACCAGGGCTTGGAGCCAGCAGCCAAGCTTTAAGTCTGCAGGCGGGATAGTCATGAAGCTGTGCCGAGGATCCATGGCTGAATCGTCGTGTTTCTTTGGCCATGGCATGAAGCAGATCAGATCGATGACACATATTTAATGCTCCAAAGCAATAATTCAGAAGAACCATGACGTCATCTTCGACCAGGCGAAGCGGAGCAGATCATGCAGGTCTGGTTTAGCATCTGAATCAGATGCTAGGAGCGTCATGGAGCGTCGGGTTGTTTGGCATCTTGCGGAATCTCACCAGATCTCACCAGAGATGATTCCGGATGCATGGGACTGGGATAGTGGATCAGTATGGATCAGTTGATTGCTGGAATGACCATCCGGTGGTTTCAGGAAGATCTAGCAGCTTTTTGTCTCAATACATGGAGCAGTCGGACAATGTTGGAATGGTGAAGTATCAGGCATTTTTTGAGGCAAGAGGTGAACCTTAAATTTTGGTGCAAACCAGCACTTGGCAGTCTAGAAAGTGAATCCAATACTGATTCGCCTTTGAGAACGAAGTCAAGGTATATCAAAACTATCAAGTGTTCTCATCAATCCAAATCCATGATAAGTTTCCCCCATGAAAAAACTCTGGTTTTAGTCACCAAGAGTGATCAACAAATAATATCTGCGCTCTGCGCTCGACAGGACAAGGGCATATAGATGATGGTTTCTTCTGTCCATAGTTTCAAGCTTGGAAGCAGAGAGAGTCTGGATGATTGCTACATCCGTGAAAGGTGTGTAGATGTGTGTAGCCTGATGAACCAACATAGACCTTTGTCTCAACAGCGAGCTAAATCCAAGACCTTTCCGCTCCATTCTGATCATGTCACTCGCTGAAGAACGTCTTCTCAATGAACGGTTTGCTAAGTTTGATCATTGACAAACATCATTTTCCATCCGTACCTTTGACATGTGATTTTCCATCGCTTGCCACATCCATCATGCCTCACCTGTGGAGCAGAAGTCCAGGGTATTTCAGAGGCTACTCCACTCCAAAAAAGATAGAAGAGTGAAACACTTCTGAAACTCGTAGGAATGTGTTGATATATGATTTGCAATGATGCCTATTATATAAAACCTTATCTTTTTGGGGCACTCCCACAAACTACAAAATACATCAAAATACTATGATATCAAATCCATTTGCTGGTTGAGGATCTAAACCAGAATCCGGCAGATCTTTTGACTGCAGCGAGTTGACCATGAAACGCGCTTCCGTAGTGCACCGTGCTGCATCATGCGGAGGAAATCGTGTGATGTGTTCCTAATCAGCCAAGCTAGGCTTGGCAAAGAAGAGCATCGCGGGATCGCTTATCATTGGTTTTCCCGGGAAGAACTGGCCATTTTTTTCCATTTTTGGTCTATCCCACGGTATCCCACTTGATACTTTGAGACACAGCCAGATGCAACCGAAAAACATCGAAAAACACTCCGCATGATCCAGCGCTCTTTTTTCTGTGCTGCACACGTTGAACGTGCAGCGAGCGCCGTGGCAAAGTTAAATGTGAGCCCGGCCCAAACTTCGCCCGTGACGATGCGAAACAAAAGTGCCGAGCTCGCTGTTGAGGGGTCTGAAGATACGCAGTTCTTAGGATATCGGTGATATCTGCATTGGTCAAAAGTGTATCCCCAAAAGCCCAAAAGTAGATGGACCATGATTCCCCCATATTCCACCATATTCTAAGAACCAGATGCATATATGTATATGACAAGAAGGTTGTGAAACACAGCATTGTCCACATGGACTTGCAATCATTGCGATCCTGATTTTCCAAGGCAAAGACTGGGAAGCCAAAGCAATTCACCGGAAACTGTTGTATGGAAAAAAACCTCGAGCTCAAAACATATGACAGAGCGCGATAAGGAGTTGTTAGGGAACTGTTTGCTTGGTTCTCTCCATTATCTGGCCGGCAGCAATATCGTTTCAGCACAACGGCCACGATTTGTGCCTGGCTCCAGCTTTTCCATACTGCACTGCATTGATCTCACTCTTCAGCCGTTGCAGCACCATGGCTTCCGATAAGGCCGGGAATCCAACACGTCGGTAAACTGTTGACCTGGCTATGCATCAACATCCAAGAGTGGTAGATTTGAATGGAACAGTAAGCATGACCATTGTGCGGGCATGTGCGGGCTATTGGTACTCTATCTTTTCCGCTTTCTTTGGTTGATCAATAGAGGGGTTCCCCGTTCGCCGTTGAATGCTGGAGGTTCTGAGCATGGAGGAGGTGGCCAAGCACAACACCAAGGACGGGATGTTGGGGCCGCCGGGGCCATGGGGTGATTTTACGTCTGGGTGGTTTGATTTAATAGATGATAGTAGTAACATGTACCAACCACCAGAAATAATATAATTATATATATATAAGTACTAATCTATACTAATCTATAGTGATAGTTTCTTTATACATCTTTATACCATCTAACTAAAGAAACATGTTATCCATTATCCACATAAAGAATCACCGATAATTACAATGGTAGACTCGAGTACTCATTGTCATAGTAGTGACAATATAGATCATGGTCTGTTCATTATGATAGTATGATACTAAGATTTAGTGCAATTAATGGTAATAATATGTAATGTATAATTATTCATTACTGCCATGTTTGATGAAATTGCATGTGACTAATGGGAAGTAAGCTGATTATATATTTAAATGTTCTACTCATGACTCACGTTTTCCAGGTGGATCAATTACCAGGGTTTCGAAAGTGATCATTTGGTGGATAAAAATATAGTTGCTGTGTAGCTTTGATAAAGATGCTCAACAGTGTGCCACCAGGATGGTAGTTTGATGTTTTCCCCATATTTCCCGGGTTGCAACTTTTCGGCATCTGGGGGTTGCTGTATGTATTCGCATTGAATCTTCCAACCCCAAGCTATGACATGGCTTTTCAGTTGGTGAAGCAGAGACTTACCCGGGGCAGGTGTTCATTCAAATTGATTGGGTTCTCAAGTGACCCGACTTAGCACAGGATCATTGCACCTTGTAATTGAGTGCTTGATTTTTACCCAGCTATCAAGTTTCTCAAACTGAGTTGAACCTCCATTGTCTTCCCCACCTCCCTCCAGCAACAATGTCCAACTTGAAGCCAGAGTTCACAAGGCCTAAGGTCTTGCAATTCCTGAAGCAATGGCTATTTTTTCCAGCGAACCCCAGTTTTTCTTTTTATTTTTGGCAACCTCCAGGACGACTGCTGGGTTGTGCTGTATGGCAAGGCGCTGAGGGATCTGTTGCGGATACAAACAGCTCCGGCTGCACGTATCCAATATTGGCCATGCAGAGTAGATGCATCAATGATTGGTTTTAGCAACCACGACTGTCGAATTGTTGTTCCCTTTCTATTGCGAAAACATGGGCCGGTAGACCTACCAAAGCAAAGTGGAACAACGGTCATGGGGATCAGATACAAATGTGGTAAACCTATGCCACAAATCTGGGGATGGTTTCTATCCAATTCTGTTACAGTAAGTCCTATTCTACATCCATGATATGACTACTTTGTCATATTTCAGACAATTTTGAGGGATAGTGGATATCTGCTTGGTGGTTCACCCCAGTTATTTTACAACCCCAGTTCAGCCAGTTGGGCCAGTTGGGAAAGTGATAGTAGGTCGATGTAAGTCGGGTTAGTCCAGCTTTTTGAGTGGCTTTGGTGGCCATGTTGTACCCTCTGGTAAACTAACATAACTATGGAAAATCACCATTTTTTGTGGGAAAATCCATGAAAATCCACTATAAATGGCCATTTTCAATAGCTATGTTAAATTACCAGAGGGTAATCTACTTCCCCAGGGCCCCCAGGGCTTTCCCCACGCGTCGCCTCGACGGGGAGGCCTACGACTTGACCAAGTTCGCCAAGGTCCATCCCGGAGGCGCCAAGCTCATCACGGACGCTGCTGGGATGGATGCCACCGCCATCTTCGATCCCATCCATCCCAAGGTGGGAAGGAGGTAACGATGACGGTGATGCTGGGGTTCTTGGGAGATGGAGATGGTCCTTCAAAAACAAGATATTTGTTCACGCCATGTTTAATGATGTTATCACATTGCAATATTCAATATATAATATATTTAATTAAGTATACAGTATGTTTATATCAATGTTATATTTATTTGTTATGTTTTGTTTTTTGGGGTTTGGTGAGTTTGGTGGTGAAGTACCGTGGCTGGAACTACCGGTGGCGTTTGTCGGCAATCTTTACGGAAACGATGATTCTTCCATGTTTGGATATTCTTTGGGGAAATTTGCCTCCAGATGACTTGCCATGAGTTGGGGGTTGGAACTGGTTGGAAGACAACTTTCCAAAAATTTGAAAGGCGATTCCCAGATTCAGAATCATGCAATATCCCACATCCCATTGTATCCCCATTAAACCATCAGGTTCACTGATTAAACTTAAATCCTTGACATGGTTAAAGAGTTAAACCTCAAAATCTCCTACCATCCCAAGAAAATGCAGCCGGCCCCTTGCCTTGCGCGCTTCTAGCCGTTGCTCGGGCCTGGTAGGATATCATGGACAAGCTGCTGAAACCCTCCTTGACCATGGGCGTTTGATCCTGAGGATTGTGTAAAATCGACCGGACTGGTAAAAGGTGAAATCATTGGCTTGATTTTGATGAGAAAATGTCAGAATTAGCAACTCAGCTTTTGTTTGCAAAGCATCTAACATTCGCAATGCAATGTGAAGCTGTGGTGGCAGATCAGCCCCCCAATGAACAGTTTTGCCAAGGCTGAAAGATTTGAAGACCCGGAAACGATATCCACAGATCTCGAGATATATAGAGAAATGTCTTACACGAGTATCAAATAGAGGGATATTTTGATTGTTTTATTTGATTGATTGATGAAACGGATTTCAACGGCATATGTTCACATCTCATTTCATCAAAATCCCCTGGATATGCCGTCGAGGTCGTGGATGCAGCCACCATCAAGCCGGAGCATGTTGCCAAGCCTCCTGAGGCCGAAACACGGTTGGACTTCTTTGGACACTGGATTTTAAGCGATTCAACTATCTCAATATCTATGGATTCAAGGATCTCAACATATCTCAAAAGATCTCAAAATCTACGGTTTCGGAAGATTCGTTTTTCCTATGCTGCTTCAACTTTTGCTCCGTGATCCATCTTGAAAACGGAGCTGGACCTGGTGATACCAACTGCGTTTTCACCTAGTAGAACTTTTTCCAACCGGCAATGAGCATCATTGAGTCATTGAGCATCAGTATGTGGCATTTTCGCATTTCGGTGACTTGAGATCTCCCATATAATCTACGCAACGTTTACGTTGAATCGACCATCCCACCCAGCAAGGTCCTCGGGGTTCCGCCATTGTAGACCTGCCATGATGGCGAAGCGGGTCCACAAAAAGCCAACCCTAAAGTTGGGACACTTTTCTTGAGACGAAAAAACAATACAAAACAAACATAAACATAACCAGAGTGTAAAATGGTGGCTTTTTGATGTTGTTTTTGATTGGTGTGCCCTTTCCTGCCAGCCGGTCGAAAAAGGCACACAAGCCAAAACCCAAGAAGAAGGCTGTTGCGACCTCAGGGCCTCGGGGTGGGTCCATGTCCCATACATTCCAAGGATTTGCAACAGGAACACATGACAGACCCCAATTGTTTGTGTTTATTATTATTATATTATTATTATATATTATTATTATTATTACTATTATTATTATTATATATTACTATTATTATTATTACTATTATTATTATTATCACTATTATTACTGTTTTGAATGTGATGCAAATGAAAGCACTATAGCAGCATAGTATAGGTCAGCTTTGTGGCCAATGCCTTCATCGCGGCTGATCCAAGGTGAAGGCTGACGCGGCCGAGGAGGAGATCGAGGAGTTCAAGAAGCCTCCTCTGGCGGCGCCTTGGGCTATGGAGGTTAGTTGGATGGCTTATTTCCATAGAAAATCCAATTAGAAATGGATGATTGTGAGGTACTCCCATATTTTAGGAAACCTCCAATATGGTTAAATATGGTTAAATATGTTTAAATCACTTATAAAAGTTGATATATTTGATGTTTTGCCATCTTTTGCCACAAGTGGCAGCATGTCCTAACCGTTGCTAACCAGCTCTTACAGAGGGGTATTTCAGACTGGCCATTTTTTGACCTTACTGGCCGACCAAGCCCAGAAAAGTGTGCGAGTTTGGGCCATTTTATGTTTTTCTGGTTGGTGATTTGGAACATTTTTTATTTTCCATATATTGGGAATAATCATCCCAATTGATTAATATTTTTCGGAGGGGTTGAAACCACCAACCCGTTTTGTATGGTATAATTTGCGCAGAATGACGTTGATATGACATGATATGACCGGAATCAAATTTGGCTCAGGGTTCTGGGTATGTGCATTGCGCCTGTGGTGAACCATGTTTTGGTGTCTGATTGTGACTCAAGAGACACTTAAAGATCAAATGTTCGATGCCTGCACATCAAATCTGGGTCACTTTTAGCAACCTCAAACTGCCAAGCCTCAGAGATCATGTTTGATGTTTGGGAAAACATCAATTTCACATAGTTTCATGACCTTGAACCAATCACGTTGGGATCTACACGAAACGACTATCCAAGTATTGAGAACCCAAGAGGTTGGTGCATTTTATCTCTGGTCCCAGGTTGTGTCAGAGCCAGGTCGGGATAGGCATAGGTCAAAAATTACAAGCTTGGGGATCACATTGGATGAGTCGTTGAGGATCCTAAACCATCATGAACCTATTTTTTTGGGGGGTATGGCTCAGAATTCTCCGAATTTCCCGTCAAATCAGCCATATTCAAATTCCAAGGCAAGCCTGAGATCAACCATTGACACCAATGATCAACCAATGATATACCCTCTGGGTTATGACTAACATAGCCATGGTATAGATGGCCCATAGAAATAGATGGTTTCCCTTTTGAAAATGGTGATTTTCCATGGCTATGTTAAATAACCAAATGGTACCATTCTTGGTTGCATCCAAAAAAAAAGTACCCGATAGTATCGGACCGATCCCCTAATCTCCCATTTCACTAGGGCGAGACACTACTTGGGGGTGCAGTTCCAGTTGCCAGTGGATATATAACCACAGCTACAGGTGTTCTAAGTTATACTGTATATAGATATGGAAGTTATTACCATATAGCGATTAATTGCAGGTGTTATATCCCAACCTATGGAGGTTATTGCCATAGTTATGCCATTAGTTTACCCATACTGCCGCAACTAAGGCGATGCTGAACAGCTTCGACTTTGAGTCGGTGGCACGCGAGGCAATTGCTGCCAATGGTTGGCTTTTCGCAGGGGAGAAAGATGGTTGGGCCAAGAAATTCAGCGTAATTTTTTGTAGGATATCATAAATCATAAAATCATATAAACTCAAATGAATTTGCCTTGAAACTGCTGAATTTGATGGATGTTGGTCCTCTCTCCTTATGCTTTGAGATTGTTAGCGTGATATCAATACATGTGGTTGTAAGTGCAAATGGGGGTACCCCAACTTGGACGGTCTACTCGTAGAACCCGCTCGTCAATCTGTGTCATTCAGATTTTGGCAAGAAATATCAAGCTTTTGCTACCCACTCACGTTGAAATCATAAATCCGCAAGTCAATGACGTCAATGACAGGGTATTGGTAGTGACATATCGTTTTTATCTAGTTGAACGTTACACAGTACTTAAGTGGGATAATCCCTCAAATTGAGGCCTTGAGATCACCAGGGTTACTAGTGGGGGGCGTAGCCACTTTTCAAGTAATTAGTAGTTGTTGTGTTGGCTTTATCCACATTAGAAGTTGGTTAACCCCCAATTGTTTGTTTTGGTACACCCGAGTTGACCCATCTCTTGGTGGATTTTACACCCCATGACTTTCTGATCAAATCCCTCTTAGAACAAACTATCCTCAGTATTTTGCGTGTTCAACACATATCTAACACAGTTTGATGCCACCCATGATTGTTGCACGGGTACCCCTATTACTACATCCCCAGGGTTTTTCAACGGGTATCTAGCCGAGTAGCCCTCCCACAATTTTCAGTGGATGGTGAAGGTTCACAGGGAGGTCCCAAAAAGATTCCGAAAGGTGTGCCACCAGGATGGTAGTTGGATGCTGTTCGGCATCTATTTTGGTGCTGCTACATATATATATATTATATGATTATATGCTTGTATATATATATACATATTATATATATTATGTATATATATATGTATACATATGTACATACACATATGTATGTACATATATGTATGTATGTATGTAATGTAATGGAATGGAATGGAATGGAATGGAATATAATGTAATGTATGTATGTGTGTACTTACATATTTCTATCAACTTAGGACATGGCAAATCATCCAAGCCATTAGAGCATGACTTAGTTTTAAATCAGCCATGATGACTTGAGGATACCCTATTTCAAGAAGAACTCAAATAGATATTCAATGACTTCATCCTCGAATCTTTATCGGAATACTGTATCCAGGGTGAGCCATTAATATGGGAAAGAGTTCTCTGAAAGAAAGCTATTGATGGGAACACATATACATATATATATACACACTGTACAAGGCTTAACATTTTTAGTGGATATAATTCTATGTCTATAAATATAGTTATATAAATAAATACCAATCCCAAAATAGATAGAAACATTGAACAAATGAGGTGAATATCATCGAACTACCATCCTGGAAGCACTTGTTCGCATCTTTTTGGGGGTTACCATAAATCGCATAAGTATCCATAAATTATAGTTCATTAAAATCCCGATGATATTCCCATTAAATCCCATGAAATTCCAATATAGTTGAGTGCATTCCCAGTACATCCCCCATATAAAATGGAAATTTACCATTTTTTGTAGCTAGATCATCATAAATCATCGAACTCAATCGGCCATGGCTTCCATGGCTATGTTAGATATGCAGAGGGACCTAAGGAGCTACGAGTTGAGTTTCCCAACCATATGATAGTTGATTCAATCCCATTCAGTCCTCTTCAATCCCATTAAGTCCCATTCAATCCCATTCAGTCCTCTTCAATCCCATTAAGTCCCATTCAATCCCATTCAGTCCTCTTCAATCCCATTAAGTCCCATTCAATCCCATTCAGTCCTCTTCAATCCCATTAAGTCCCATTCAATCCCATTCAGTCCTCTTCAATCCCATTAAGTCCCATTCAATCCCATTCAGTCCTCTTCAATCCCATTAAGTCCCATTCAATCCCATTCAGTCCTCTTCATTCCCATTAAGTCCCATTCAATCCCATTCAGTCCTCTTCAATCCCATTAAGTCCCATTCAATCCCAGTCAGTCCTCTTCAATCCCATTAAGTCCCATTCAATCCCATTCAGTCCTATTCAATCCAATATAGCTATGTCGGCTACGTTTGAAAATTTTCTACTATAAATGTATATGAAATCATGGGCGATGCAATCGAAGCAATCACAGCCTTGTTGCAGGTTATGGAGCCTCAGGCCTGGGGATACTACTCCAGTGGAGGCGACTTGGTGGGTTTTTGATGATTTTCTATATCTATGTAACTAATGATTGTTGGGTTTGTTTGTTAGATTTGTTTGTTGGGTTTGTTTGTCAGTTCTTGAATATTCACCACCAAACCTGTTAGACACGATGTTCTTTGATTTTCTATGATTCTCTATAATGTCTAATGTGAATTAGCAATAACTATTGATATGAATCAATCATATCATATCATGATCATATCATTAATGGGTTTGTCCAGAAGTGGGGAATCTAACCGTTAAACATTTTATAGGATATGTCATCAATCATTTTATAGGCTAATGGGATATACAGTACAACCAATATGATATCTGGCTTGGAGTAGAAAATTGCTACAAAATCGTCGGGACAATGCGCTTTGAAACCATTGGATTTGGGTGTAGTCTCTATGCTATCGATCGATCTGAATGTGTTTGATACGAGTATGGTATATTTAATTTTGTACTGTATATTGTATGTGTTATATATATATATATTGTATGTGTTATATATATATTAATTTATATTACAGCATCTTTATACATACATAGAGCAGTCCTTGTTATTTCTTCCCGGGTGGTAACTTTCCAGAAGTGGGGACTTACCATGGTTTCAGAACTCACCTGACGAGGGAAAAACTGCAGGCGTTTGGGATAAATGGGATAAATACACTTACGATTTCAGCTTTTAAGGTTTGGGATTGAACAAACACATAGTTTTTGTATGTTTTTGTTGTTTTCCCCATTGGTTGCTTCAACATCAATGGAACCACAGGATCTGGCTGCAGCCTACAGCTGCCTGAGGTGATGATGAGATCACACTGCGTGACAACCACTTGGCCTTCCAGAGGACTGTTTTTTTTTTTCTCCATCTACTTATATAGGAACTGGTGAATAACCATGGTTAGGAAATCCTCCAACTGCCTGGGGTTATCCGGCTATTCCGTATAAGTAGATATAACTTATAACCCCAGTTAAGGAAGCTGATCTGTTGCTCTGGAGGTGTGAGGTGTTTTTTCTTGCACAATTTTCGACGAGAAAGATATGATGATAATGATTATTATGAGGATGTGATGATGAGCAGGAGGAGGACGAAATTAACTTGGTGAGTATGATTGGAAACCCCTTCTCTAGTATCATCTAGTATCATCTAGTATCATCTAATATCAATCCGTGATCAACCAACTATCTCGCAATTATACTAGCTCTTTAGATCGCTTTAACCTGCTGAACAAAAATGCACCCCCGATAAATTCATCAACGATCCAAATCTAGCTACAACCTGGTTATAGATGGGTGTTATGTATCGATTCCCCAGAGACAAATGTCTACCATTTGAATTGGAAGACCTATTGAACCAACCCTCTGGTTATGACTAACATAGCCACGGGAAATGGTCCATTTCTAGATGGTTTACCTATTAAAGATGGGTGGATTTTCCATGGCAAACTGCTAGTCATAACCAGATGGTACACCGAAACCGGAACTCCACACGTGGAACCACGGGCTCCACGGAGAGACCTGAGATCTGCCACAGGATCACCATGCGCCCCCGTATTTTGGTGAACGTCCGCGAAATCGACATGACCACGACACTTGGTCAGAGAGACCTTGGCATATCTAGGGACAAACAGGGACAAACATGTTTTTTTTTCTGGGAATTTCCATGAATTTCCAACAACAAAGAATGGGGGTATGATCAACCGGAATGATGTTTGAATATTTAAGGCACAAAACACGATGAAATTGTAGTTGCAGGCACCAAACATGGGGATTTGCTTGCCATGAAGTGGGGATATATTTGGATACAGCGGATGCAACAGGTAAATCCATTCTTTCAACATCTGTTTTCATTGTTTAATTCACATTCCTGTTTCTCAAGGCCCAATTTCTGCTGCCTAAACTTAAACCCATTGTTTGTTGGTTCTGTATATTCACTTAAAGAGTCATTCTGCTAGTCAAATCTGTTTAGTCCCAGTTCTTGTTGTTGACACAGATTCTATACCTCCCTGAATTCGATGAAGCGAGAGCTTATCGCTTTGACCCCCATTTGCATCAGCATTTCCAATGGTAAACACCGGGCTTTCAATTGAATCAGCCCAATAGAAATTGCTGGAAAAATGGGTGATAGTTCCATTATGTTCCCAATTCAACGTGATTTCCATTGAAAAAAACATGTAATTAAAAACCTGGGTTTTTCCATGGTTTTTCCATGGTTATCCAGGTGATATGTTCCTCGAATCGACCCAGTGGAAGCAGCCAGGAAGATCCTGAACGTCCCCGCGGCCCTGCCATTGTACTTCACTGCCACCGCCTTGGCGAAATTGGCCCACCAGGCAGATGAAGCGCGGGGAACGATGAAGGTTATCATATATTATGGCTTAAGTATATAACCCAACTAGACTTAGTATATAAATGTATATACATAACCATATATATATAACCCAACTTGTATATAAATGATCATACATGTATATAGCCCAACTATTGTATATAACCAAATTATATTTCCATATAAGCCAATTATACGGGGGTCCCACTTCCCGGAATGGCTTAGTTATGATAATAAATTGAGGCTATCCATTTAGAAGCCAATGATATATCTTGTTGCTCAGCAAGTCGCTGAAGCTTCTGGATTCGCCTCACAAGCAGCTGGTCATCTTCTGCAGTGGTAAGAAGTGGTTAGGTTAGTCAAAGATGAATAAGTTGTAACAGAATTCAGCCAGAATTATGACATCTTATCACATAAAAAATCAGGATTTGTTCGGCGAGTGGGTTGCCCCAATATGAGACATCCTGATGGTCCCTAGAGATCCCTATACTATTGATGGATTTTGTCGTCGATGTTCTCATGGTAACTATGATGGCATTGTTATTTCGCTCAACCACTGGTGAAGTGGTCAACCATGGGTTGGTGGTTTGAAATTGCAGAAACCGAACATATGAAAGAGATTATGTCATTATGGGGTGTCGCCAGAATTCCAAACCAGTAACCCAAACCACCAGGTAACCATTGCCTTATACGTACTTATACGTACTTATACGCAATATTTGCAAGATCTATTACATATACGTATGCATAACATACATATGTATATATATATATATATATGAATGAATAGATAGATAGATAGATAGATAGGTAGATAGGTAGATAGGTAGATAGGTAGATAGGTAGTTAGATCAATAGATGGATAGATAGATAGATCTCCATATGCACTGTACATCTACAGATGTTTGAATCTGATCCTGGTGCAGGAGGGTGAGCTGGCAATTGTGAAGGCCTGAAGGGGCTGGAGCATCCGGCAAGAAGGGCCTTGAGGGAAAGCAGTCATGGTATATCATAGGTGTAAGGTACTTGATGGGTACATTACATCATATTATATCAATATATCGTGTTTATGTATTAATGTATATACATATGTACACATTGTGTTACATGATTTTAGATCATATGTGTGTTTGGCTTGCTGTTTGAGACTGAGTTTGAGATTGTTGCCTTGTTTCTTTTCTTGTGCTCTGATTTTGAGAGTCAAGTTGTTTCAAAAGACCAGCGGGTACTCTGTCAGAAACCAAGTAGGCTTGCTTGCATGCTGCCAGTCAGAAACTTGACGAGTTAGAGGCATACCAATGCCTGACACTTCTGAATCTAAAGATTTATAAAGACCTCTATATAAACTCCAAACGATGAATACACAGGGTCTATTGCTGTTAAGGCGGCTTGTCCACGGATTCGCTGCTAGTCCTCGTAAAGTTGTTTTTCCAGCCAAATGGGGATTGTACCTTTTTACACACGTTTTCAGCGATCCTTCCTGAAATCAATGCAGATTCCTTTCCGCCTGCCAGGCCGCCAAGAAGGCGGGGGTGCCCTACATGCTGCCAACTTTGAGCTCCTACACCTTGGACGAGATGTTGGAAGCTCGGGCTCCTGACCAGGTGGTGTTCTCTCAGCTCTACGTGAATCCTGAGAGGTCCCGAACGGAGGAGTACGTCTCCAAGCTTGAGAAGGCAGGCGTCCAGGCATTGTTCGTGACCGTGGATGCTCCTCAGCTGGGACGTCGTGAGAAGGACATGCGCAACAAGTTCACTCAGCAGGGCTCCGATGTGCAGGGTGATGATGAGGATGAAGGCGCAGTGGACCGTTCCCAGGGAGCCACTCGTGCCATCAGCAGCTACATTGACCCTGGCCTCAACTGGGAGGACGTGCCATGGCTCAAGAAGATTACCTCCATGAAGGTGCTCCTGAAGGGTGTGCAGTGTGGAGAGGATGCCGTTGAGGCCTTCAAGGCTGGTTTGGCTGGCTGCGTCCTGTCCAACCACGGTGGACGTCAGCTCGACACCTGCCGTCCTGGCATTGAGGTGCTGCCTGAGGTCATGGAAGCCTTGAAGGAGGCAGGCGCTACCAAGGAGAACTTTGCCGTTTTCATTGATGGAGGTGTCCGTCGTGGTGGCGACATCTTCAAGGCAGTTGCTTTGGGTGCGCAGGCCTGCGGTGTGGGCCGTCCTGTCTTGTACTCCCTGGCCTCGTACGGCCAGAACGGCATCGTGCGCATGGTCCACATGCTGCAGGACGAGTTGCAGATGGTCATGCGCTTGGCTGGCACACCAAACATCCCATCCATCACTGAGAAGCACGTGATCACCACCAACCTGGCTGACCACATCGTGCCACTCCCCGTGGACAACCTCACCATGAAGACCTACCAGGGCTTGGAGCCAGCAGCCAAGCTTTAAGTCTGAATGCAGATTAAGGCAGGGGTTTGATCATGTGCAAGTTGACGCTTGCTGATTTGATTTCCCTTGTGCAGCTGTCCCCGATTCTTGATGTGTCAAGGGAACGAAATTGGCACATTTACAGTACTGATCAGTACATCAAAATGGTCACACTTCAATTGTCAATCTGCAGGATGAACTGAACTTCAGTTCTTTGACGCTTGGCTTTGGGGGGTTGATGGGTGCCTGGATATGATATAATCTGCAAATATCTGCAAATTGCCTAGCTTCAGCACTATTGTGCTGTACCATGCTTTGTGAATCTGTGGCCCATGTTGAATGTTGATCCGATGAAATGCTTACGTCTGAGTGGGAACAGAATATACCATCTCCGTTTGGGAATCAAGTTCCGTGGCTAGCTGGGAAATCCACCAATTTAATGGAGGTCTTTTCGCTGGGAGAAGCATCAATTTTTATGGGGAATGGATTCCATTGCTATGCACAACTTTGAACGAGGTCACTCAAACCGCAGGTCAAAGCACAACGCAGCTTTTTCCTGGAACTGCCCTAAACTACTTGTCCAAGCTTTCGTCCTCTTTCGGGACTCTTTCAGGGATTGGCAGCCCAAAATGCTGCAAACATGTACGCATGCCATGGAAATTTCAACAACGAACATGCGCACAAATCTCTCAAGCGTGACAAGGAATTTTTTTTTTCTTGATTACCGGGTAATCTTGGAGGGAAACCAACAGGGCTTTTTGGCCCGGATATTGGATTCGAGGCCTCGAATGAACAATATGAACAATCAATCTGTAAATGTGATGGCAAATGGTATACCAATCCAACCCCAACATCTTTTTCTCAAAGATGCCGTTGATTACCTACCGCGATATGATATCCACTCATAAATATAACTATAGTGACAGTAATACTATGTAACACTGACATCCTGGCATCCATTCACCAGTAACGAAGCACGACTCAGGAGCAAAGGTCAACTAGAGTTGGCCGCTGTCATTGGCAGCAAGTTCTTCGCTTCAATTTTCAAGCGACGTAGGGCTGACTGCCGCTGCGCTTGATGCCAGGCCATGGCTGCTGAATCCCACGTTAACCAAAATGATGATCTCATGATGCCATGGGTCAAAATATGTCAAGGCCGGAATGCGTACCATCCATTCTCTTCCAATATGGTTGCCGGGCACTACAGGGTTTTGACCACACCTAAGAATATTGTTTAGAATCTGCACATGAAAGTTGTAGCATTCCAAAGTGTCTGGCGTGGGGTCACTGCAATTCACATTAATGGAGTGGCATCGATCAAAGTTGATCGTGAGTACAGAACTCCGACCACTGGTGGCATCTGCCACGATGCTTGTCCAGGTTTGAGTGAAATTTTCCTGCAACAATTTCCATGATATCACACGGGTTTGCAATATTTGAACATGTGGCAACACTTCCAAAGATTCTCTGCCGCTTGCCTCAGAACCTGTGACGGTCTTTTCCGAGCGCATCTGATTGCTTCTGTCTCTAGGGTTTGCCACTTTAATTGCCGACTCAGACAGCCGCAAGACACCACCAGCGAACGACAAAAAGGACCGTGCCGATGGGACCATGGGGGGACCTTAGCATCCAGAGTACCAGGCTATGGACCGGTTTGGACCCACACCCATACCATCCATACTTCTATTTCTGTTGGAATTTACAAGGCTTTGTGGGGATGCTTGAAATTATTATAAACCAACCTGTCTTGTGGTACTGATTGACTCCACTCATGTGGGATAAAAAAGCGCACAGCCTGCACAAACCTGCCAGTCTGCCGGTGCCAGGTAAGGGTGTTGAAAGCTTTGGATCATCCTCACGTGATTCGCATCTACGAAGCCTTTGAGAGGCGGCGCACCTGGCACAGATGATCGGATCCGTCATGGTCCTTTTGCTTGGATTTCATGATTCAAAACTTGGGATCCTCCTAGCATCCCGTAATCGTGGAAATTGAACATCCCCTATAGAAATGGCATGAAATGGCTATAAAATGCTATAAATGAGGATTTTCCCTGGCCAGCTGTGATATCTTTGATTACCGGAGGGTACATCACGTGGCTGGTTTTAAAACACACATGGCTTCCCCTGAAATGAGCACAGTGAGGCGCGACACCCTGCATATTGTCATGGACTGGGCCGAGGCTGAGATCATCTTAGGGGGAAAACCCAATTTGTTTGTTGGGTTACCCTCTGGTAAACTAACATAGCTATTGAACATGGCCCACTTATAGTTGATTTACCTATTAAAAATGGTGATTTTCCATAGCTATGTTAATTTACCAGAGGGTAACCCAACATTTGGATGCATTTGGCATACTCCGGAGTAAAAGAAGAACTTAAGTTTACAAAGATCCAGCATTTTGGGGCAGTTTCGGGAGTACACTTCGGCATTTCAGGGTTTTCAACTGTCAAACTTCACCGATCGAAGGTGTCTCTGATCCAATGGAGGCAACTGTTCCTGTGATCGCTGTTTGGAGTTGGTTTTCACTGCGGGGTAAAAACACCTTCTCTGCGCGTGCTGCGTGTCAGGGTGGAACACTGGCAGCAGTCTTGTCCACGCAAAGGACGCAGGGCAGGAGCAACCGAGAACGCCTTGTGGTTACCCTGTGGTAATCAAGCATGGACAGAAAATCCCCAATAAATGATATGATGATACTTGTATCATCCATGAAGGTTTAAATGGGAAAATCACTAGACAGAATATTTTCCAGCCAGCCATGTTTGATTACCACAGAGGGTAAAATTGCTGCATTGTGTTGATAGAAAACATACATTCTCTTTAAAAGGAAATTCGCAGAACCTACCATGTTAGCTTCCCGGTCACGAGATGATGAATCGTTGGCTTGTCAAGACTCAGAAATTGACTTTCAAGATTCTCAAATCTTGGAGTATCAAGATTTGGATTGATTTAGATGTTCCAAATTCCAAAGCACCATGATTCCATAAAATGCCTTCGTTTGCCTTCGTTGCTAGGATGGTATCAGAGGCCTGGGCATGCACTGCAGCGCAGCAGATGTGTGCCGCCTTGGAGTACATTCACTTTAAGGCCGATGGTAGCGATGTGAACCGCTGTGAACCGCTGTGGCTTTTCACGGGTTTTCATCAAGCATCCCCCAGTCATCACCATTTTTATAGGTTTTATAAACCATTCCCAGATGGCTGGTTTATATTGATTTATGGCATTGTTTTACCCACATTAGCCTATGATATTGAAGCCACCAATCAGATGTTCATTGCCCAAGATGGTATTGAATGGTGAGGTGTTTGATGGTTTTTGCCCATTAACATCAATGAGAGTGGTTTGATGTTGACAGTACAACAAACTCTGGTTGCGCATTGCTCTTGGTACTTGCAGACATTTGCAGACTATCTTGTTTGATGGATTCTTCACTGCATGCTCTGAAATGGCGCTTTCCCTGGCTGAAAACACTAGAGGGGTTAACCGGTTAACCCCGTTAGGGTCCCCGTGGCCGATCTGACATCGGTACCCTTAGGCTCAGGGTCTGACCATTGGGGAGGGTTTCGAACCCCCTTTGTTCCCAGTGGTGAAAGATGTCAACACTCAGCCATTGATGCAGAAACACATTCTATCATATGATGTATATAAACACACATATATATATATATTATCAGTATATATAATATTATCACAATATCCCACTATGTCATCTATGTATATCTATGTATATCGCATGTATTCTGTAGGCTAAGATTCATCTTGGTGTCTTTTGGATCACAGCTGGGATCATCTGGGGCAGGGTGTGGTACATTGCGACCTGAAGCCGGAAAATGCGATGCTTTTGCGAGCAGTTGACCCCATGAGGCGTGCTTTGGGACGTGCAGGGTGTGCTTTGGGCGGTCTTTTGGAAGGCTGTTTTTTGGTCGGTGATTCGCGGAGAAATTCTAGGACCGTTCGGATGCAATTGATGGGAGAAAGCCATGGTTTCTCGCAGATGTTCCTCAAATGATCCCAATGACTTGTACCTGATAGCCAGGATTGGTTTTTGGCTTCAGCAATCCAACCTGAGAGTTAAACTGGAATTAGCACGGCGCTGACTGGAAGCCAAGGACGTTGAGACACTTTTTTCTTTAATACAAGTCCATCAATGAGATCAAGGTTAGAAATTATTTGCTTCCGACCTTGTTCGATTTGCTTCACCCACAACATCCCACATGATTCCTGTCTCGTTTCATTTCATATCATTTCATTTAGTAATATGGTAACCCCCACAAAGAATCAAACAGATAGGACCACAGTTTGCTACTTACCACAATTTCCGTCGGAGTTGACTTTCCTCTATTTTTCAAAGGGGCTTGCAATTTTTCAGATGCTACCTGCACCGATGGCGTCCCAAGCCCCGCGTTGGCCAAGGAACGAAGCTCCACACTTGGTCTTAGTGGACTTTGGATTGGCTGAGATTGTGGAGGCGATCGACCACCGATTCTGCCAAATCGTGAGAGAAATCATCAAATGAATAGGATATTGACGGTGATACAAGAATGATCCCATCTTAAATACTCTAAAATAATCATCTTATCAATTGTAGAATTGTAGATGCTCCACGTTAATCCATGTTATACATTAATCATCATTAATCGATAATGGATTGTAACATATTATAATAATCAATAATCACCGGAGGAATTGGCACCAACTAAAGATTTTTTTTCCAACGAACAGGAAGAGCATTTGGATCAATGGCTGGTGATATGCTCCAGTAAATTTACCCAATGGATTCGGAACATCCACTGGTAATTACCCTCTGGTAATTTAACATAGTTATTGAACATGGCCCATGGAAATAGTTGATTTACCCACTAAACATGGTGGTTTTCAACAGCTATGTTAGTTTACCAGAGGGTAGATAAGAATATGGCATTTTCCTTGGATTTGATTGTGGGTTTTCCATCTACGTTAGATTACCTCAATGTATAAAACACAAAGTTGGTTTGTTTCAAACGTAAAGCCTTGGGTGAACTGGACCTGGCAGGAAAAAGAATCTAATGCATAAAACAAATGATAGCGTCTAGTAGCTGAGAAAATACATAACTTACCTATACTTATCTCTTGTAAGTAATATTTATTTACTGCCAAAATACAGTCTTATATAATATAGATGTATGTACACAAAATACACAAAAACACATACTATATATATATATATACATATTTATATATGTATATATCATCTACATATATATATATATAGATACTGTAGAGATACTGTACAGATCTAGTAGACAAACCACTTATCTTCGCCCTTGGGCGCCCAGCAACTGTACAGGCGCGCCAGAACGGGGGTCCATTGATGATCCGCGGCACTGCGGTGTATCTGTCGCCTGAAGGCTTCGAGGCGCCCGTGGGGCTGTTGGAATCAATCAAGCCAATGTAGGCATACGATGAATTATATACTGTATATATATATATGTGTGTGAGACACATAGATGGACATATATATATATATATATATATATTGCATTAATAATAAGTATTGATATATATATATATGTACATATACATATGCACATGTAAGGAAAAAAACATATGTCTAAGCCATATTCCACTGAGCCTTCAGGGACACCTCACTGAGAAGAGCGACCTCTGGGTAGAGGACCCAGTCGTGATCGAACGCTGAGATCGTGTTGGTTACCTGGTTACCGTAAAAAAAAACAAAACAAAACATTTTTGATAGGTAAAACATGTTTGTCATTTATAAATATTGGTTTATGGCCCAAAAAAACATCATCAGTAGTTATAACCCGCTACATTCATCATTAATGTTCCTCATCGCCATGCAACTTCACCATCTCCATCCCAAGTATTTTCCAACAACTTACCATATTTGACTATATTACTTGGACATATTATATAAATGTTTTTACCATAATCGTTTCCAACAAATTTATCATAGATTACCATATTTTACCATATGTTACCATATTTTTTACCATAATCTACGGATCTACCATATGTTTTACTATCATTTCCAGTGTTTTTTCCCATTGTTTTTCCCCATTTTTACTCCGCCAAAATTTTTCGGTCCGAGGCCTTAGGCGTGGTGATCTTCGAGATGCTCTTGGGAAGGCGGCCCTTTCAGGCGCCTAAAACGCAAATTTAAATGGGAGTATCCTCTGGTAAACTAACATAACTATGGAAAATCACAACTTTTAATGGGTAAACCAACTATTTCTATGGGTCATTTTCAATAGCTATGATAGTTTACCAGAGGGTAACCAAAAATGGCAGGTTTATAATGGATGATAACTAGGGGTAGTCCTATTTTAGAACACCTCCATATTAATATAACATAATATTGTAAGATTATTATTTGTGATATATTAAAACACAATATGATACAAAAGATGATTGTGATGCTGAAAGGATATTGGTATTATGTCTTTTTTGCTTAATCAGGCTGAATCATAATATGCAATTATATTGTACATATGTACAATTAATATCATCGCATATTATAATATATGCGTGTAAGCCTGTATATACACCTCAACATTTCCAAATGGACAGGAACCAAGCGTCAAAACCATTGAGTTTTGCCCACTTGTTTCCACATCTAAGCCACCTCATCAACCTTAAAACCACTGTTGGTTGGAGATTATAGTCATTAATAGGGATGTTAACCATCAAAACATGGTGATATTTAAGTGGATATAGCTGATAGATGATGGTTCATTGAGTTGGTTCATGACTATATTGGATTATACTACCCAATATATTGGGTATTATCATAATCCATGAATGATGAGGGACCCCCTGTGGTCTATGTGCAGATGGACATGTAGACCCAGTTGGAATGGATTAAGAGCAAGCGGGTTGGACATGTAGGGGGGTTAATTTGCCAACAATCTGGATGATTTATAGCAACCCCACTGCAACCTCATTCCGCATCGCTCAGCAAAACAGCAGAATTGATCCTATATGATGGCGAATGTCACTGGGTTACTGTCCAACCCCGACATAGGATGTAGTAGGAATAGAGTGACGCACCATATCCTCCTGCAAATCAAGTAACATTAAGAATTTGATATGGGAAATCCATCATTTGTAGACCATATTCCTATGCATTTTCCATATGTTTTTCCGTGTTTGTCTATATTTGATGGGCTTCCCTTTGGGTTTTCCACATGTGTTGTATCTTTACCGCAGGATAGATGGATTCGCATCCACTGAATGAACACAAATCCCATTTGATAGTCCAACGGCATACCATGAATTACAAAAAGCATCAATGGGATTAGCTCATGATTTCTCGTTAGTCCACAACTTGGTTGAAGGGAACATTTGCAGGAAAACCCGTATATTTGACGAGTAAAACACTGGTTTCCTGTAGATTTTCCCTCCTAAACCACCCCAAGTAGATGTTCCACGACTTGCAAAAAAAACATGCAATATTTTTTTGTGGGATCAGTTCATGGTTTCCCATATCTTCCCATATCTTCCTATAGATCCGAAACAGTTTCCCCAGCTTCACCAAGGGTCTCTGGTGCCAGGCAGAGAACATGGCGGTTCTGTGGTTGAAGGTGGCGCAGCACGAAGCGCCGCTGGACGAGCTGAGCCCACTGGCTGCGGAAGTGGTGCAAGGTTGGACGGAGCTGATGGGGAGCTGAGTCGACTGGGGATGTGTCATCCAAAAACATGGGGATTATGTACAGGTGTAGTTCGATGAAGTTCAATGTGGATATATTGTATGTCCAATGCATCCAATGGGATTTTCATGCGATTTTCATGGGATATGAAGCACCAAACACTATGATTAGGGGATTTTGATGTGATTTAACATTCAACAATGGTGGTTTAATGGGAATAGTCCCATCCCCCTTTCAAAAAATCCATAAAACACCCCCATTGTATGGTTTCAAAAGATGTCATTTCATCCCATACGACACCATGGTTTCTGGGGATGTTCAATGTGAGGGTCAAGGGATTACCCTTTTCCGGTATTTGAAAAGATGAAGCCCCACCAGCTATTTCAATCTATTTCATGTTCAACAGGGTACCAGGGTGCGAGAGTTGTGATCGATTCATGCGGATTCGGGAAGTCGAACTTTCGGAAACCGTTGATGAACCAAGGCCCCGGGGACCACTTCAAGACACGTCCATTCCCCCTAAACCTTCCCCCCTTCCCCAAATCATAAAACCGGGTAGTTTTGATTAGGGATAATCTGGTATTCGGGGGAGAAGCTTGCCTCTAAATATTGAATGTAAAACCTTATTTCAAAGTCGATCAAACTCCTTGTTTAAATCCAATTAAACTATTTTCAAATATTGGATAATATTGGATTTTTAAGTTTTCCCTAATATTACATCAAACACGTTTTTTTTTTCATGTTATAAGACGGACCCTAATAAAAAAATATCCCGGGGTTAACTAGTTTTTATTATTAAGGGGTAGAACCTTCAAATTGGACCTTGACTTTTAAATTGTTTTCTAAAATATCAACAAAAAATCACAATTGACCAATCGGATCCAATCGGATTTTTTCGAAAACAAACAATCTGGGGTAGTTTTCATTGTTTAGTTTAAGGTAAGTAATAGAAAGAAGGAATTAGGACAAAAAAAATGTGTTGCATTTAACTACCACGTACAAGGGGTATGGGAAAGTGATAACATTTCAAACCAAAGTTTGGTTTCAAATATGTCTCATTTGGATCCATTTTGGCGATGATGGATCCGCAATGACTGATATGGTTGGGATTGGGTGAAACTACCCAATGACTAAAGCGGCTTTGGAGCCGCTCACCTCGTAGATACTTTACATCCACCTACCTTGACCTACAAAACACCAAAGGATCCATTGGGGTCCGGGTGGTATATTTGTGGCAACAAATCTATTGAGGATCATGATTACTGATAATCCATACAAGGGCATTCCGGCATTCCTATCATCATTTGGATGCGTCAAATCCTCATTACAAGACTCGGAGGCTGATTCCGTCATGGAACTGCCAACCCTTTGGCCATGGAGGCTTGCTGAACAAAGATCCAATCGTCAGACTGACCGCACAAGTCTGGACCTTAGACCTTGGATTTTCTGACGAGACATATTTATTATTACTTTTTGCCTACAACCCTCATTGGGAAAAACCCTCAAACTCAAATCAACTGCTGGCGTCAAGGACGTTCGAGGTAACGCATTCATTTCATCATGACCAACAGAGTCAATTCAAGACAGATTCCCGGAAATTTGGACCTGACAGGGAGCTTCCATACATATAATTACATATATATATATATTATATGTATAATTATATATATATATATATATGTACATATTAATATATATAATTACCTTCAATGTAGCTACCTTTTTGATGGTAATCAGCACGGCTGGCTGGATAATTTCCATTTCAAAAGGGAATAACATCTATAAATTGATACTTTGCTGTTGTTTTTTCTGCAAGGCAGTATTGATCTTGAGGGAACCACATGAATCAATTCATGACCCCAAAAATCAGCTTCAGGATTGATGACACATCCACACTGGTTGTACCTCAAATCTAGATATCGAAAATTGAACATGTCGCTGTCACATCATATTGAGGAAATCTGATACTACCAAGGAATATGAGGAACTTTTGGTGACCTCTATCGGATCTTAATTTGCAATCCTTTATTATAGATTTATAGCTCGTTGCTGCTTTGTATTTCCATGGTTTTCGAAATTCAGCGATCTTGAGCACGATGATCAAGTCAATGACTTGATAATATGTTTTCAGGGTCAAGGGCATGGCTCAACCACCAACCAGGTTACTCCGAATTCTCGTACCATGTGGTAATTTAATGAAGCTAATAGCGAACCGGACAATAAGCAATTTGATTAGGTAAATTATCATTTTTATCACTTAATCATCATAAATAGTCATTCATAATCATGATTGACGAAGTGGAAAATCACCATGTTTAACACATCAATATAAATCATCTATCGATCGGCCCAACAAACGGCAGTTGATGTTTCAGTCTTCCCAGGAATGCCGAAGTCTGGCCTGGTTTGCCGAACCGCAGTTGCAGCTGCAGCCGCCCGATCTCTCTGCCAGGTTGCGCGGGAGGGTTCTCCTGAAGTGGTGGGGAGGTATGTGTTGAAAAATGTTGTATATATAATTATATGTATATATAATATATATATGGGGGTTTCCATAAATGGGGGTACCCAAAATGGATGGTTTACAAGGGAAAATCCCATTAAAATTGATGATTTGGGGGTACCACCATTTTAGGAAACCTCCAATATATATATATATACACTACCCCTACTATATATATATATGTATGTATATATATATGTATGTATCTATCTATCTATATATATATGTATGTATCTATATATATATATAATTAGAAAACCAGACCCTCTTCAAATTTGCAAATAAATGTTTGTTCTGGACTAAACAACAATCACCATTTTGATGGGTATAGTTATATTGCAGGTCCAGGTATGCCTATGTTTACAAGATTTACAAGTATATTATAATATATGTCGTTATTCACATATATGCACATATATAGTCTGTGTATGCACCTTCATACACATCTCCCATTGATGCCCTACTGACCAGGCAGGCCAAGATCGAAGCTTTGGGCAGTGCCAACTGCTTCCATCAGATTGTGGGGACCTCAGCCTGGGAAACTGTTTCCATGATCCCAGTGATCACTTGTGTGGTCAGAAACTGTATTAATAGTATATCCCATAGGATCCATGGTGCTGGTATATTTACCTACAAAACTGGGTCATTTATGGGGTAAATGTTGGTAAATATTCCATACATGGATCCTGTGGGTATAGGTTATCCGTGGTTCCCATGCAAGTTGATTTGATTGATATTGCTTGAGATTGAACTCACTAGAATAGTCCAATTTTATGTCCATTGAACAAGCACCATGAAGCTGAAGTTCTTGGAAAATCCCGAAAACTATGCAGCTGCATCAGTGTTGATCGAGATTTAGCATTTCATCCCACCACGAAAAAATCTGTGCAAACTATTCAGCTGGTACTGCCATTTCGGGAAGTTCTTTGTTCATCAAAATAGGATCAGGGGATCATCGATACTACCGCAGACGCCTGATGTGACGTAAAAAGGCGACCTGTCGACTCTGTCGACATGCGCAAGTCTCCGGAAATACAGTAACCCTGGGAGGTGAATGCTTCAGATTGTGTTTTCGGAAATGTCGACATGTTACATCATATCACACCAGATTCATGTGGGAAAGCCATGGAATTCCAATGCCATGAACCTACCATGACTGGGGATGTCTTATATACCATAAAAATGGTGATGACTTGGGGATGCTTCTTGTGGAGGGCCTGTGCTGCCCGGGAAATCAGGGATGTCTTAGGTATCGAACGAACGAACTTTTCCTGCTGGTTCCATTGATACTAGCTGAGATATCTATAAAATTCTATAAATAAATTATATATATATATACAAATATATATATATATATGTTCTGTTTTGTTTGTTTTGTGAGTCTGTGAGAGTTTCAAACATGTTTCTTTTCCCTCCGGATTCATGAATCTGGGGTGAAATCACCGCGTTTTTTTTTACGCCAGGCGATGTTTGCTGTTGCAACTGGCTTGAGCATGAAGGATATGCAGGGCGTTTTCCAGGCGCACTTGGTGAATCTTGGTGAGACTCATGTTTAAAAACAATGACTGAATGCAGATTTTTGGACAAACTTCTATCGGATTTGAGATACAACAAGCTATGTTTTGGAGGTTCCCACAAGAGCATCACCGTTTGAACATCGTTTGACTCGTACTCATCTCTGCCAAACAGCAGGTGGTAGCAGATCCTGTTAGATAGGTAACCAGTGAGCCCCAGGCCCCAAGACCTTGATTAGGGGAGAGACCAATGGGCGCGGAAGAACTTGGCACTTTTTACAGGTTGAGTGCGTCTTAGTGCGATAGGACTGATAGGAAGCAACCCAGTGTGACTCTCAAATTTTAAAAAGAATACCCTCTGGTGAACTAACATAGCAATGGAAAATCACCATTGTTCATGGGAAAATCCACTATAAATAGCCATTTTCCATTGCTATGTTAGTTCACCAGAGGGTATATTCATTGTATTTTTTTTCAGGAAATAAACTCCAGTGAGTCATATTGATTATACTTCCCACGGCGATGGGAACGATGTGCCTGTTGTTAGCGGCGTCAGTGCTGGCTCCAGGGTGGGATGTTGTGGTTTTTTGCTAACATACAAAAAACGATGGAAAACGATGGAAAACATAGGAAAACCATAGGAAAATGGAGGTTTACCCTCTGGTAAACTAAGATAACTATGGAAAATTACAATGTTTAATGGGTAAATCAACTATTTCGACTGGGCCATTTTCAATAGCTATGTAACAATCATTACTAGAGGGTATGTGCCAATATGTGCCATGGTTTTCTCAAGGGGAGAGTCATCCCATGAGACCTGGGATTTTTTTTGAATATACCCTCTGGTTGTGACTAACATAGCCATAGAAAATGACCCATTTATAGATGGTTTACCTATTAAATATTGGTGGATTTTCCATGGCTATGTTAGATAACCAGATGGTACCGATTGTAAGGAATTCCCAACGTTTTAATCTTGCAAGCTTTTTGCTGCTGAACAAGCTACTAGTCTTCATGCACTGAAAGATGTAAATTTCCATACCACATATCACGTATCCATACCACTAGAGCTGTTTTCCATTCAGTTTGATTTTTGCTGTTGATATTTGATATTTCCATACCACATATCTTATACAGTCAACTTGATATTTCCATACGCATGTCCACCATTTTCATGTCACCCATGTCACCCATCATATCGTCTCCCCATTCTGCAGGTCTTTCAAGCCATCGACACAGACAAGTCCCTGCCCTGGGCGGGCTCGGAAGGGCTCAAGTATTCCTGGTTGAAGGGTTGGTTAATATTGCTTCATTCTACTCAAACAGATCATAGTTGATTAACTCACATTAATATACATTATATGTAGTTATAATGTGTTAATTGCTTGATGGGCTAATCAACGAATGGTTAAATGGTTGGACAATTGTGCGATTGATCAGTATTCATTTGCCATTTATATGTGAGCTATATTTTGATGGAGCCTATTCATGACACCATCCTTTCAAATTTCAGCCATGAAAAAAGAAACTGACAATATCATTGGGTGTTGACCCATGCAAGGGGATAGACATTCATTAGTTCTTCCTTTATTTCCTTTGCTAGCTCAGGCTATCTCCAGACATTTAGACGAATCTTTAGACATTTTCTTGGACTCAACATAGATGAATAGGCCTTTAAATAGGCCTTGAAACTGGCCTTGCTGTGTTTGGCGGTTGCCTTGGTTGCCTTGGTTGCCTTGGTTGCCTTCAGGTCGGGCAATTTGGACTTTGAAGAGTTTCGCCTGGCCTTACAACAGCTCAACATTACTGAGGACCAATGGCTGGATCCGCAGCATCGGCTGGATTCTGAAGTATTTTTTGTCAAAATAGAAGTGGCATGACGCCAGGCCGTCAACCCATAGATCTGAGGGTAGAGTGTTGTTTGTTCCATCATTTGGATCAATGTCCTTCATGTTCTTAAACGTTTTATCATGCGCAGATGCGTATCGGCGTCCAAAATTTGATGGTAATCGCAGTCCAACATAGTCCAACACGTTTTTTGAAGGGAACGTGATGGTTTGAATGGACAAGGTTTTGAGTAGTTCATTCACAGATGTTAATAATGCAGTTATTTGGAGCTTATGTAAAGTCAGGCCTTTGTTGATTAAATGTTGATTATGAATTATGAAGCAACTAACCATTATCAACCATGATTGATCATGATTAATGGATGATAGATATTTGCTAATGGTGTTTATCCTCCGCAGACATTTTGGTGATTTCATTTCTCTCGTCCTTGTGGCATTTGATCGACATGGCGGCCGTGTTTCCAGCAAACCAGGCGAGCTTTTTGTCCGAAAGCGCCGGTTGAATCCGAACATCATCTATCAAGAGGATTCAAGAATCGATGAACATCATCAAAATTCACAAGTCAAGTTTAGTTTTCAACAATAAACATCAAATCATCACCATACAAATCCATATAAAAATCTAGTTAAAAACATTAAAAAATCCTATGACTTTGCTGCTCGACTTCCTTGAATCCTTACGTTTCCTTAACGTCAACGCAACGGCGACTTCCCCCGCAGTTGACGAGGTGATCGTGGTGGGTGGCGGCCTGGCTGGGATGTCTGCTGCGAACCAAGTGGTGGAGCTTGGAGGACCGCAATTTTAAGGAGGATTATATACATTATATATCATGATATTATATATATATGTGATATGTATGTAATATATATAATACATACAGTATATATATAATATACAGTATATATATAATATAATATACAGTATAAATATTATATATATACTGTATAATATATATATATATGTATCAATGATACATTTTTTCAGGAATCCTATGTATAGTGTTATATATATGCATACATGATACCCTCTTAACAGTTGACTCTGAAAAAAAACACTTTTAGTGGAAACTAATCTTCCAAGCCCCTATGTGGCAGAGTCTAGAGTCTAGTTATATGGCAGAGTCTAGTTATATAATTTACTTGAGGGCAATGATTATTAATATATGTATATATATGTATGTATGTATGTATGTATGTAAGTAAGTAAGTAAGTAAGTAAGTACGTAAGTAAGTAAGTAAGTAAGTAAGTAAGTATGTAATGTATGTAATGAATGTAATGTATGTAATGTATGTTATGTATGTAATGTATGTAATGTAATGTAATGCAATGCAATGCAATGGAATGTAATGTAATGTAACGTAACGTAATGTAATGTAATGTATGTATGGTATTGACCATTGTCAACCCCGGATTAATATACCACGGTTTATTAATCACGGGGGTATCCTCCAAATATTGATAATATGATACTTAATTTTTACCACCCATTAAATAGCCGTTCGGGGTTTATTGATCCAGGGTTGACCTTACTGTTAGTAGGAGATGGTTGATGATAAATGTTAAGAAACAAAGTTCATATAGTAGATAATTAATCAGACAAATTAGAGACTAGATCATGTGTAATTGTTTTACAGTAAGTTTTGAAATGAACATTGTTCATAGCCCCCTGTTGGTTGATGATAATTATATGGGATTTATGCTCACCAATATATTGGGGAATATCACGATCCGTGAACGGGAAATCCATATCAAGATACGGGGGGTTCTTAAAATGGTGGTATCCCCAAAACCATCGGTTTTGCCATTGATAACCACCAATTTCGGATGATTTTGGGCACTCTGATTTCAGGGATCCTATACAATTATATATATACATATACACATAAAGGAGAATGATTTATGTTATAGTAGGAGATAATAAATGATCAGTGATAATGGCTGATGTTCATATAACAGATAATTAGATAAATAGATAATTATGTATAAATAAAAAACATTATACCAAACATAATACTGTATGATTTAACACACATAAATCAGGAGTTTTGTCCCAGAGATGGGCCGTTTGAAGTTGAGTATGGGCAGGTAATGAGTTTTTCAAGAACATCTGTCAGGGACTTGGAACCGACCAAATCCATCAACATGTATATATATATATATATATACTGAAACGCATCACAGATAATTGCGGGGAGAGGCCGCAATATTTGGGGATTTTATGTTTAGATGGGTTCGGAGGAGTTTACCAACAAAAATAGTGGACTTATCACTAATCTATGGCCATCTTCAAAGTGGGAAATGAAAACTGGCAAACTCAGTTGCAAACGGCTATAAGTTGTGATTTAAGCAACAAACTTGCCGGTCTAAATGGCTATAAATGGGGGCATCAAATCAACCAATAATCTGTATAAATGGCTGAACACGGTGATTGAACCAATAATTTCCTGCGTGTAGAAAACCAAGCATCATGGGGATATAATGGGATTCCACCAGCACCAAAAGGAATCTCCCTGCAATCAGAACAAGTTTATGGATGGAGCTAACGGTGCAGGTCAAAAACCATCAAGAATCGCTGTCGTAGATGGTTCAGATTCGCCCCAAACAAGGTGGATGGCGTTTGCTAGCCCTATCCATTACTCGCCACACGGTTCTGCTGCTGGGTCGCCGCCAGGCCGGACTTTGCTGCTGGACAAGTCGTCCTTTTGTGGTGGCAACAGTACGAAGGCCACCAGTGGCATCAACGGTGCAGGCCGCAGTTTTCGGCAGCACCATTACCATCCCCAAACCGGTGTAGCTTCATGGCGGGTTGCCAGCATTCGCTATGATTTGGAGTACTTTGAAATGGGAACATCTTGGGAATTTGACTGACATTGAGTCTCCAAAACTGGGAAGATCTTGGATTTTTATTGAGCAAGGTGCAAATCATGAAAGGAAGTTGGACCTTCAAATCACCAGGTTGGAGTTCCATCTCTTACACAATGAGTCAATATGCAAAGTCCTAGGACACCTTTACACACTCTGGGAGTAGAAAAAGTGGTTCGTGGATGATTTTGGGTTCTTCCAACTCTCCCTGAAAAAAAGGGCTGCCCAACCCAGTGCTTACTGTATCAAGTGTGTCCTTTGAAGGTTTCGCCTCTATGATTCCGGAAGCGAAGCTGATAACCTCATGAAGTAAGCCTTGGGAAATGGCACCAATAGGTGAATTAATTTTCAATCTGGATGATTTGTTGATATAGCCGCATGAAGTGCTCAATGATGCACTGTGAATGTTTTGGTTATATAAAGATGTTTGATGCTCAGGAATAACATTGGATAAGGTGGGATCCACAATAAAGAACCATCCACAATGTGTGGTCTATTCGTAGGGTACACTCCTACTTGGGATGATTTGTAACAGCCACCCAAATGGTCGACAAGTGGGAATGGTCTTTTAGATTGTAGATGGCTAATCCCAATCGTTATATCCCGCTATTGTGCCCCCATGCTGTTTCCATCAACTCCCCAGTATTCAGTATCAACATAAATCAACCATCATTGGGTGCAGCTTAAATCCCAATATAAACGAGTACAGTATGGAGTATAGATCCCACTGAACTCTTCATCTACAAGTGTTTGCTTTTTCTTCCTGTGGATCCCCGAAAGAACAAACACATCTAGAAACCCAAGATATCAAGCCATCATATATCCCAAGAACTTCAATCCCAAACATAGCTTGGCGATATTGGCTTTGCCAGCAGATATCATCACCATTCATCACCTCAGGCACGAAGACCCAGAAGAGCAAGTCCATCCCAGATACCGCGGATATTTTTGTTGCTGATACGCTCAAGGGCGGTGCCAAGAAGCCTGAACTGGCCAAGGTGGGGGGAGTCATGCGAAACGTTTTTTGACTTGTGGATCTTGTGGGCTTAGTGTACAATAGATGCTTTAATTGGCTTCAAAATATACAAATCTATCTAAATCTCGAGATGAATAAAGAAGTCTGTATACTACCTGGTAAGGATCAGGACTGGTAAATATGAGTCCAGGTTCAAAAGGTTTTTCCAAGATTTGTTTTTTTTCCGCGCCAGAACGTTCTTTGTCACTCCTGAGTGGTTTATGTTGCCCTTAAAAGGATACGCTGAATCGTTATTTGAACGCAATGCGAATGCAATCGCTACGTCAGCGGCGTAATTATCCACGATTATCCACCCCAGAGACTCAAGAGTGTTTTTTTTTCCACTTTAATCTATGACATATGACATGAGTTACGGTCAAACTGGTTGAAAACCACTGTAGTATTGCAGAAACACTTTTGTCAGAGATGTGAACGAATCACTGTAAAGCGATAGGACCCCCTCCAAAAGCGATAATGGCACAAAATACTGGAAAGCAATATGGCCCCCACAAAAAGCGATAACCAATAATAGTAACTACTGAGATGTAAAGAATTTTGACGGGAACTATATAATCTATGACTATCTATCTAATATAATCTAATCTAATCTAGTCTAGTCTAATCTAATCTAAATCTAATCTAATTTAATCTAATCTTATCTTATCTTGTCCTATCCTATCTTATCTTATCTAACCGTATCTAATCTAATCTACAGTAATCTTATCTTATCTTATCTTGTCGTATCGTATCTTATCTTATCTTATCTCATTTTATCTTATCTTATCTTACTGTATCCCATCCATCCATCCATCCATCCATCCATCCATCCATCTATCTATCTATCTATTTATCCATCTATCTATCTATCCATCTATCTATCTATCTATCTATCTATCTATCTATCTAATATATCTATATTATATCCCATAGGATCCATGTATGGTATATTTACCTACATTTGGGTCATTTATGGGGTAAATGTTGGTAAATATTCCATACATGGATCCTATGGGTATATATACACATATAATTACATATACATTTATATGCAATATTATGCAATCACATACTCTCACTATCATTCTTGACTAGCGTTACTCAAATCCCAAAAGTTGTTGCTGCAAAGTTCCTTTCTCTCTCTGCTCAAACCCATTTTCTTGTTAAGCTCATCATAATATACCCTGTACTGCCTTTTAGGTTGATGCTTCGCCATTTTGAGCCCCTGAATTCGTTGAAGGGAACATTTGTTCAGGAGATTCTGATCCTTGGGTGCATTGTTGTTCCCTACATGAACCCTCCAAAAGATGGAACAAAAATACATTATTACCACCATTTTAGTGGGAGTTTATGAACTTCCATCTTTTCAGGGGTCGCTATTCTAGATCAATTAGTCCATCCAAGAATGATCCAGTCTTTTCAAATCCGTCAACGCCAAACAAAATATGCGTTTTTGTTGAGGTCCTGTGCGTGAACAGCGCCGCAGATGTCGATTGGTTGGTGGACAAATTTGATTTGGATTTGTCCTTGGTGGCACGTCTTGGTGGTCATTCACAGCCACGCATCTTGGTCCTGCAGGCCCCATGAGCTGGATGTACCTAGGAATCTATAAACCCAAACGGAGGTTTCGATAAACGCTGGGACCCCAATAGCTGGATGGTTTATAATGGACACTCCTATGAAAATGGATGATAACTAGGGGTACACCCCATTTTAGGAAACTCCCAAATGTTAACCTAGGTATAAACCAACTTAGCTATCGTTGCCCCAGCTTGTATGGTTTAAAACCTCATTTGCCCCGTGAAAATAATCATAGATTGATGAAGACCCAATTTTGAGACAAATCCAAGTTAGGGAGTGTGTAAGAGCTACTTATTTTAATTTTCCCGGCAAATGGGAGAGTCACCGACTGATTCTTGGGTATATATTAACCATGCAAATATAGATATTATATATTTCCCCAGTCCTTAGTTTCAACATATTCAGAAAAGGTTGATTTCCCTTTTCTTGTGATGATGGTACCAAATGCTGATTTTTGTTCACCGGGATTGAAAGCACCAGCCAACTATTGATTGGCTTCCCAGGCACACACCGCGGCAAGGAGCGCTTCCCAGGGATGACCATCACCTATGCGCTGATCCAGATGTTGGAGAAGGTGCTCCATTTTTGACGGAACTTCTCAAAATCCTCGCGCAATTGTCTCAAAAATAGGCTGAAACCAAGCTGAAATGGTAGGATATGCTGGGGATGTGGTGGATATCGATATGACATCTTCGGTCGTGTTTTGTTAAAATGGATGTACATGATTTTATGGCCATTGATGGCGAAAAGGATGAAACCAAGGTTCCATGCGACTCGAGTTGAAGATAGGGACTGGCTTTTGAAGAATTTCATGACTGAATTATTCATAGTTTTATGTATTAGCTATAATGGCTATCCTGATGGGCTTAGTCATTATGGCTATTATTAGCTATTTTTTTGTGATATGATTTCAATGGCTACGGGTATCCCCATATATAGCCAACGATCCTAGCACTAATTTTGCCAGTCCTTGTCAATCTGACATTGACATCACCCCTCCATAGCAGTCATATGTTCCCCATTCATTGTCATATACACGCACTCCTTCAGATATTCCCGATGTATTGTAGTCCCTTTCCCAAAATGAATAATTACACCCCAGAAAGCCTCTGGTCTACTGAATCTATTCATTGTGGGTCCCATATTGGGGGGAAGTATTTACTATGAGGGGAGGCAATTTAGTTTTGACATCTTTCTGTCCATATAGCAACTTTTCAGGATACCATTCATCGCATCCCACATCTTCATGTTCAGATGATATTCCCCATTTCTTGGTTGTTTCCTCTTATCTGTGCATATTCCAACATATTCCAACTAGACGGATACTATATATATGTATATATATACATTATATATATACACATTATATATACACATTATATATACATTATATATATATACACATTATATATATATATACACATTATATATATACATTATATATATATACATTATATATAATGTATATATATATACATTATATATATATACATTATATATATACACTATATATATACACATTATATATATACACACTATATATATATACATTATATATATACACTATATATACATAATATATATATACAATATATATATATAATTTATACAGAGTATATATATATACATATATATATATTATATACATACACATATATATATTATATACATACACATATATAGATCATATAGATATCACCCCACATCCATGCAGGTCGCGGAGAAGACGCACCGCGCGCGGATCGTCACCAAGGCCGAGGTCTTCAAACTGCTGCAGAACGGCCGCAACGTGGTGGGCTGCGAGTATCGCAAGGCTGGAAAGGTGGTGAAGGCTGGCGGATCGGGGGAAAGCCTGGAAGCTGTGTGAAGGACATGAAGGACGTGAAGGACTAATGACTTGATATTGACTTCAATTATTGACTTGTATTTTTTGTAGGTGGTGATTTTTCAGTGGATTTTGGGTGTTTTTGGATGAAGGGATCATGATTAATGATCTTGTTGGTAGGTGAGCAAACTGTTCAGCCCATCAGAGGAATCCAAGGATATATAGCTCTTTTTGGAGTGACCATGAGGCAACATCTAAAAATCACGTTGTTCATGTGCAGTGGCGTTCCAAGTCCTGCCTGGAATCTCTCCTAATCCAACGGTCCTCATTTTCCAACTTGGGACTTGGGGGTGCATCTCAGTTGGTACAGAGGTCACCCCATCAAAAATACCCCAGTTCCATGTATAGGTTGTATAGGGTATACCCCAGTGGGCTATGAACCACCTTCTCTGGCTCTTTACATCCAAGGGACAGCCCAAAGAACTGGACGTGCTGGGTGGTTTTTCAGGAGTTCGGCCCTATGGTCTTGGCCTCCGGCGGCTTTGGGGCGGACTTTGGCTCCGATTCGCTGCTGGCCACCTACCGGCCAGACTTGTTGCATCTGCCCACCACCAACGGTGAGCACTGCACAGGCTTGAGACTTCAAAGTTTAGATCTGTAAGTTTGTGGGAATGAGTGTTTTTTGATGTTTTTGCATGATAGGTTCAAGCTGCAACCACCCAACTAGATTTACTAAACCACCTAGACCGTCCTAGACCTAGACTCTCTAATTAGTTGATTTGTTCTCGGTGTTGCAGGTGACGCCATCAAGATGGGAGAAGCCATTGGTGCGGCTACCATCGACCTGGAATGGGTGCAGGTGTGACGTTGGTAGGTGATATGCAAGGGCTGAAGCGTTCGCTGTTCTTTTTTTAATGAAACTTGGTGTGTTTTTTGTTCAAGAAAGAGACTTGACAGCCTGCCCAAGAAAGAACTTTGCAAGCAGATTTTTGAAACATGTTTTTCTGAATGCTTTTCCCCTTGGTCCATCCACTTTTTGAGAACCCTACTGGGAATATGTTTGTCCAGGGATTTGGAAGTGTGAGCAATGACTCATTGACTCCATGATGAGAGTCCCAATGGAGAGAACATTAATTACCAAAACCTGGTGTATGATGATTTACAGATTTACTTATATAACGAATGTTAAGGATATTTATCATTCATTCTTGATTCTTGATTCTTTTTATGAATTAACAAGAACTCCCATATATCTTTTGGGTTTGTCATTAGACTCAAGCCATGAATAAAAATCAATGTTCCTTCGATCTTCGGGATTTCCAATGATTTTCACATGGACCTCACCATGTTCTCCCATGGCTCATGGCATCCCATGGGGATGGCCGGGATCGCGCCAGGTCCACCCCACCGGCTTGGTGAAGCCCGACGACCCGGACGCCAAGGTCAAGTTTCTGGCCGCCGAGGCCTTGCGCGGCGTGGGGGGCATCGTCTTGGACGCCATGGGCAACCGCTTCTGCAATGAGCGCCATGGCCCAATGGCGGTGACCGGTGGCGGAGGTCCTGAGGTCATGGAAAAATCCATGGAACATTGGGAACAACATGCCGAACATATGGGGAAATCATGACATGAACATATGGGACAAGTGATAACATGTGATATAATATTGATATAAGATTGAGCGCGCGTTGACGGATTTTTTTTACTGTAACCGCAGCCACTCAGCCACTCGTAGAGTGACTGGACCCGCCACTCAGCCACTCAGCCACTCTCTCAAAAGTCGAGTGTCTGAGTGGTCGAGTAGCTGGTAGAGTTAGTGCGTGATGTTACCTTGAGGGGTTAGGGGTGGGTGGGGGGGGGGTTTAGGGGGTGGGGATGGCTGAGTGGCTGAGTGACTGGTGCAGCCACTCTGGTAGAGTGACTGAGTGGCTCAATGCGTGATGTTACCATTATATAGGTTTGGGGTTAGGGGTTGGGGGGGTTTTTAGGGGGTGGGGGTGGTGATGGCTGAGTGGCTGAGGGGCTGAGTGGCTGCTTGGATTCTTCGTGCCGCACTGCTCATCCACTCAGCAAAACCACATGTTTGATGATTAAATTCCAGTTTCCGATGATTATTCTAGGATATTCAAAACAAAAGGGCATCAATTTCGGAATCAGCTAGAAACAGCATGGTGAACCTGACTGGTGGAAACACTCGGGTTCAATGACTTGTATGCAATGAAGCGAAGAGACTATTTTTTTCTATTGGCTCAGTCCAGAAGTTTTGTTGGCAAGGCGTGGGTCCACGTGTATCTTTTGATTTGTATTATGCTCAAGTGCAACACATGTTGCTGGGTCACATGTGAAGGTATCTGTCTTGGATGTGATTGAAGCAACAATGCATCACGCTTTGATAAATAATTAACATACAATGCGCATGCGCCCAACAGCAACGACGAAAAATGTGGCCAGATTGAGGAAGAGAAAAGCTGTGATCCTACCTGCAAGTAGAAAAATCTAGCTAAGGTGTGTACATTGAAACCGCGTGTTTAAAAAACGTGCAACTGGGCATGCTTCAAACTGGTATCTGCTTCGCCAGTGCCAACTCTGTTGTTCAGTTTGACTTGCTGCAAAAGCCGAGGATGGGTTCGGTACTGCCCGTCCCGTTGTCCCGTTCCCGTTGTCCCGTTGTCCCGTTCCCGTTGTCCCGTTGTCCCGTTGGCCGTTCCCGTTGGCGGTCAGAGAGCTGCAGCTTGGAGAACCTTTGCATTTCGCAGGCATTTTGGTAAAAATGAGGTTCGATAGCCAAAAGCTGAGGTAAAATTGCGATTTGCACGCGTCCGGCGCAACCCTTTCGCACGAAATGAGGTTTGATCGCCCAAAAATGGGGTGAAAAGGTACTTCTGTGTGTAGAAAAGGCTGTGTAAAAGTGTCTGTGTATAAAAGCTTCTGTGTGTAAAAGCTTCTTTGTGTAAAAGTTCCTGTGTGTAAACACTTCTGTGTGCAAAAGCGTCTGCGTGTAAAAAGCTTCAGTGTGTAAAGCTCCTGTGTGTAAAGGCTCCTGTGTGCAAAAGCGTCTGCGTGTGAAAAGCTTCTGTGTGTAAAAGCGTCTGTGTGTAAAAGCGTCTGTGTGTAAAAGCGTCTTTGTGTGAAAGCTTCTGTGTGTGAAAGCTCCTGTGTGTAAAAGCTTCTGTGTGTAAATGCTTCTGTGTGTAAAAGCGTCTGTGTGTAAAAGCGTCTGTGTGCAAAAGCGGCTGCGTGAAAAAAGCTTCTGTGTGTAAAAGGCTCTGTGTGTAAAAGCTTCTGCGGGTAACAGTGTCTGTGTGTAAAAGCGTCTGTGTAAAAAAAGCTTCTGTGTGTAAAAGCTCCTGTGTGTAAAAGTTTCTGTGTGCAAAAGCTTCTGTGTGTAAAGCTCCTGTGTGTAAAGGCTCCTGTGTGCAAAAGCGTCTGCGTGTGAAAAGCTTCTGTGTGTAAAAGCGTCTGTGTGTAAAAGCGTCTGTGTGTAAAAGCGTCTTTGTGTGAAAGCTTCTGTGTGTGAAAGCTCCTGTGCGTAAAAGCTTCTGTGTGTAAATGCTTCTGTGTGTAAAAGCTTCTGTGTGTAATTTTTTTGTGTGTAAAAGCGTCTGTGTGTAAAAGCTCCTGTGTGTAGAATCTTCTGTGGGTAAAAGCTGTACGTAAAAAGCTTCTGTGTGCAGTGTAAAAGTATCTGTGTGTAAAAGCTTCTGTGTGTACAAGCTTCTGTGTGTAAAAGCTTCTGTGTGTAGAATCTTCTGTGGGTAAAAGCTTCTGTGTATAGATCTTCTGTGGGTAAAAGTGTCTGTGTGTAAAAGTGTCTGTGTGAAAAAAGCTTCTGTGTGCAAAAGCTTCTGCTTGTAAAAGTGTCTGTGTGTAAAAGCGTCTGTGTGCAAAAGCGGCTGCGTGAAAAAAGCTTCTGTGTGTAAAAGGCTCTGTGTGTAAAAGCTTCTGTGTGTAAAAGTTTCTGCGTGTAAGAGCGTCGGTGTGTAAAAGCTTCTGCGTGTAAAATCTTTTGTGGGTAAAAGTGTCTGTGTGTCAAAGTGTCTGCGTGTAAAAGCGTCTTTGTGTAAAAGCTTCTGTGTGTAGAATCTTCTGTGGGCAAAAGTTTCAAAAGTTTCTGCGTGTAAAAGCTTCTGTGTGTAAAAGCTCTTGTGTGTAAAAGCGTCTGTGTGTAAAAGCTTCTGTGTGTAGAATCTTCTTTGGGTAAAAGTTAAAAGTGTCCGTGTGTAAAGTGTAAAGGTGCCTGTGTGTAAAAAGATGCTGTGTGTAAAAGTTCCTGTGTGTAAAAGCTTCTGTGTGCAAAAGCGTCTGCGTGTAAAAAGCTTCTGTGTGTAAAAGGTTCTGTGTGTAAAAGTGTCTGCGTGTAAAAAGCTTCTGTGTGTAAAAGCGTCTGTGTGTAAAAGCGTCTTTGTGTAAAAACTTTGGGTGTAGAATCTTCTGTGGGTAAAAGTGTCTGTGTGTAAAAGCGTCTGTGTGTAAAAAGCTTCTGCGTGTAAAAGTTTCTGCGTGTAAGAGCGTCGGTGTGTAAAAACTTCTGCGTGTAAAATTTTCTGTGTAAAAGTGTCTTTGTGTAAAAGTGCTGCGTGTAAAAAGCTTCTGTGTGTAAAAGCTTCTTTGTGTAACAGGTTCTGTGTGTAAAAGCTTCTGCGTGTAAAAGCTTCTGTGTGTAAAAGCTCCTGTGTGTAAAAGCGTCTGTGTGTACAAGCTTCTGTGTGCAGAATCTTCTGTGGGTAAAAGTGTCTGTGTGTAAAAGCGTCTGCGTGTAAAAAGCTTCTGTGTGTAAAAGCTTTTGCTTGTAAAAGCGTCGGTGTGTAAAAGCTTCTGTGTGTAGAATCTTCTGTGGGTAAAAGTGTCTGTGTGTAAAAGCTTCTGTGTGTAAAAGCTCCTGTGTGTGAAGGCTCCTGTGTGCAAAAGCGTCTGCGTGTGAAAAGCTTCTGTGTGTACAAGCTTCTGTGTGTAAAGGGTCTTTGTGTAAAAGCTTCTGTGTTCAGAATCTTCTGTGGGTAAAGGTGTCAAAAGCTTCTGTGTGTAAAAGCTTCTGTGTGCAAAAGCGTCTGCGTGTAAAAAGCTTCTGTGTGTAAAAGTGTCTGTGTGTAAAAGCGTCTTTGTGTAAAAGCTTCTGTGTGTAGAATCTTCTGTGGGCAAAAGTGTCAAAAGTTTCTGCGTGTAAAAGCTTCTGCGTGTAAAGTTTTTTGTGTGTACAGGCTTCTGTGTGTAAAAGCGTCTGAGTCTGTGTAAAAGCTCCTGTGTGTAAAAGCTTCTGTGTGTAAAAGCTCCTGTGTGTAAAAGCTTCTGTGTGCAAATGCTTCTGTGTGTAAAAGCTTCTGTGTGTAAAAGCTTCTGTGTGTAAAAGCATCTGTGTGTAAAAGCGTCTGTGTGCATAAGCGGCTGCGTGAAAAAAGCTTCTGTGTGTAAAAGGTTCTGTGTGTAAAAGCTTCTGTCGGAAAAAGTGTCTGCGTGTAAAAGCTCCGTGTAAAAGCGTCAAAGCTTCTGTGTGTAAAAGCTTTTGTGGGTAACAGTGTCTGTGTGTAAAAGCGTCTGTGTAAAAAAAGCTTCTGTGTGTAAAAGCTCTTGTGTGTAAAAGCTTCTGTATGCAAAAGCTTCTGTGTGTAAAAGCTCCTGTGCGTAAAGGCTCCTGTGTGCAAAAGCGTCTGCGTGTGAAAAGCTTCTGTGTGTAAAAGCGTCTGTGTGTAAAAGCGTCTTTGTGTAAAAGCTTCTGTGTTCAGAATCTTCTGTGGGTAAAAGTCTCAAAAGTTTCTGTGTGTAAAAGCTTCTGCGTGTAACAGTTTTTGTGTGTACAGGCTTCTGTGTGTGTGTAAAAGCGTCTGTGTGTAAAAGCATCTGTGTAAAAGCTCCTGTGTGTAAAAGCTTCTGTGTGCAAAAGCTTCTTTGTGTAAAAGTTCCTGTGTGTAAACGCTTCTGTTTGTGCGTCGATTTGAACCATTGAGCACACATTTCATCCTTTGTAAATTCGTTTCGGCCCAATGTAGGGGCCCCTTGATCCTACTCTCGGCACGGAGTCAACAAAACGGCGCCAATGGTGGCGCGAGCGTGAGTTCTTGAAGGTGCAATTGAATCTTTAGCGGTGTTTCTGCAAGCCGAATTGGTAGGCTTGGAGCTGGTGAAAGGGCTCTTTGGGTTGTGGCCAAGATGCGCTCTGCGGAAGACTCTGATAAGGGTTTCAATCGTGTCCCACTGTGGGACGGGAAACCAGACAATTTCAATCACTATATACAGGAGGTGAAATGGTTCCTAGCGGCTACGAAGCAGTCCGACCGCCCTTACGCGGCGGCACGCCTCATCCGCCGCATGCTTGACTCAGAATACTCCCCTTTGAAGACTTTGATGTATAAGTTGGACCCCACAGATTTTCAGGACGAGCAAGGGATTGCCAAGCTGGTGAGTTTTCTCGAAAGTAGTCCCATGAATAGACAACCCATTCCAGATGCTGGACAGAAACTGAATCAGTATTACAGGAAGTTGAATAGAAGACAGGGTGAATCCATTCCTCAATTCCTGGTTCGGGAAGATCATGCTTATGATGGAATGTGGCGTGCTCTGCAGAGGTTACTTCGAGAAAAGGCTTTGGATTTCAGTAAGTACGATGTATCCGAAGAAGACCTGAAAATTTTCTGTGGTATGGATCCAAACAAGTCATTGTACTTTGGGGATGATGGTAGTCAAGTTGGAGATGAAGATGATGTACAATCTACCCGCACAGAGACTCCAGCGGGTCGAGATGTGGGTCGAGATCCTCCTGAAGATGAAGGACCACAGTCAGAAGCATCTCAAGGACATGCTTCAGGTAGCCATCGCAGTGTTCCCCGAAAGACTGTCAAACCTGGAAAGGACCTCATCCAGAGGTTAATGGAGAAAGGACTCATTCCATTAGCTGCCATGGATATCATTCGTGGTTGGTTGATTCTGGAGATGACTAGCAGTACAGAGTTTGACAAATCACTGGTGAAGGCTAGCACCCAAAATAAATTGGGATATGATGCAGTGAGAGCAGCTCTTCTTTCTCTACATGAAGATCGTTCAGTGTCAGCTGTTCGGGACGGCAAGGGCAAGGGACGATGGTCTCATGCAAATTGGGTAGATGAGTGGAACTCCATTGCTGAGGAAGAAGATCCATACGAGCAATTTCAAAGTGAACTGTGGCCCGAAGAAGATTGGAACGGTCAGGAGGCATTCTATGACTATGAAAGCCAAGACATTCCTGATGACAATGCTGGGGACCCTGAAGAAACCCAAACTGAAAGTGATGCTATGGTAGCTCACCTTCCAAGCTCGACAAGCAGTGGCGAGCTCGAAGCGTGATCGTGGATGGAGCAATTCCGCTCCTGCAGCCTCGTCGTCGGGGAACCCCAGACCAACCAGCACGTTCATGAAAGGTAAAGGAAAGAACAAGGGATCGAAGGGAAAGTCATTTTCAAGCCCCGTTTCTCCAAATTCTCCTTCAATGATGTGGGCATCCAATAAGGGCTCATTTCAGTACAGATCGAATCCAAAAGGATTTGGAAAGTCAAAAGGCCATTTTTCCAAGGGTACCGGAAAGAATAATTGGTATGGTGAGACATACGAATCCGGTATGTTGACATTGGAATCTCCAATCCCTGCTTTGGACATGCATATGATGAATGCTAATGGGAACACATCTCAAACCACTGATTCACCTGGCGATTCTCCCGAAGGGATGTCCACTCTCGGCATGGCATCACAGAATGTCGAAGCTGGTGGAGCGCGCGGTGTGATTGATACCGGCGCCACCGTCAGTGCCGGAGGCCAGGCAGCAGTGCAAGAGATGGTCCAAAGCTTGGCCAAGTGTCGACCGGACATGCAAGTGACCATCATTGAAGCCGATCGCCCGTATTTTCGTTACGGCAGTGGGGAGTGGGGCAGGGCATTGTTTTTGGTGAAATTACAATTTGATGGTGTGATATTGCACATTTACTCCCTTCCATCCAAGAATGTTCCTGTGCTTATTGGTATGCGTGAATTGAAGCAGCTGGGGGTGATTTTGAATTGTTCGAATGCCAAAGCAATTATTTCTGGAATGCCAGTGGATTTGCGTGTGACGTCAAAGGGACATCCCATTTTGGATTTGTCAACAGATATTCCTTTCAAGCATGTGAGAGCAAAACATGTGAAATTTTCAGAACATAGCGAAGTATCTATGCTTGAGATGCTGGGAGACGGGAAGATGCCTGATGAATCTTCAGAATTTCCACCTTTGTCAGACTCATGCATGGATGCTACTACGTGTGTGCCTCACGTGGACGCTGGTTGTTCTCATTTGGATTTTTCAGATGCAGAAAGTTTTCCATTTTTATGTTTTACAATGTCGAAAAATGTAACTGCTTCTGATGAACAGTTGTCCGCACACATTGGTGTGAATGATGCTGAATGGAGCTTCCTGATGGGACAGTCAATTTCAAATCAAGTTTCCAGGGAACGGAATTTTTCTGTGTCTCAATCTTCTGTGCCATCTCAGCATGTCGGGCGAGAGCGATGTGAAGCAGCAGATCAAGGAAGCTATCAAGGAAGTGTTGAAAGAGGAAGGATATCATCCAACCAGCTCCCAAGAGATCCCATCGTCAGCCAAGACCTCTCGCAAGAAGCAGACCCAGGAGAAGACAGTTTTCGACGAATCTCGTCGCATGACACCAACCAATCAGTCGGATCCCAGGGCATCCAAAGATCAGTGGCCATGTTTCGGAAACCATCAGATCAAGGAGGGCAACAATCGGTTTGGAAAGTGGGGCGAATGTCAGAAGTGCAGCCTCAGGGAATACTACGTTCCCGCACTGGGAGCACCGGCCAACAGTTGCCAAGCACCTCACGGACCCAACGTGAGTGCAGCCTTGGAGCGTCTGAGGAACACCGGTTGGACTCCGGAGACACTGAAGCCCAACACGGTGAAGAATATGGTCAAGATCGTGGCATCCGAGCATGTGGTGCGTGCCCCCAAGTGCAAGGCCAAGTCAAAGGTCGAGAAGCAGAAGCGATCCGACGAGACTCAAGTGTCGGACGACTCGTTCGAGAAGTTGAATCCACCGCCAATGGAGGGAGCGACGGCCTCGAATCCTCGCCCTTAGATGAATGGCAAGAATCTCAGACTGCAGATCTCCAACCTCAGAAACGTCAAGAAATTCTTCAGTGTGCGAAGGCGCATTGGGAAGCTTTTGATGTGACTCATGCACTTCGAGGCCTGAGAGATACTGTGGAATCAGAACATGTTTGGGAAGTTTGCTGTAGCCCATTTTCACGTTTGACTTCTGAAGCTAGAAAACAAGGTATTAAGAGTACAAGATGGAACTATGAGAGTGGTTTCGATTTAGGAAATCCCCGCAATGTGGACGATGCTATTAGCAATATTCCCAAAGCAAAGCCTAGCCGTATTTGGGCATCTCCTCGGTGCACAGCAGTCACTTCCATTCAGAACTTGAATCAGCGAACTGATCAACAAAGAGCGGACCTTCGGAGGAAAAGACTGCGGACTATCCGAGAGGTGAAGCAGCTGATTAGGATTTTCAAGGCAGCGTACGCACGGAATCCAGGTCATACACATTTGTACATGGTTGGAATCTGAGGGAATGGAAGGAATTGGAGCACTGGCTCTTTCAAAATTTTGGTCAGCGTTTATTTTGGACAGAGATACATGGTTGCATGCATGGGCTCCAAGATTCTCATGGCACATTGATCAACAAACCATGGTATGTGTTGACCACGGATTACGATTTTTATACTCAGGCTACGTTGAAGTGTGATGGTGGACATGAGCATAGGCAGATTGTTGGACTAGGTTCAGAAGCAGTTCACAATACATCGTACTACCCGGAGTCCATGGTGAAACGGATTGTGCAGATATGGAAACGACAATGGTATCACATGAAGCATGCGGAGATCACACGTGAACTTTTTGTTCAGTGCACTCATGATGAAGAGAAGCAAAGATTGATTGAAGAGATGGACAACCTCTTTCCGGCGACTGCAGTTTCTGAGCCCAAGGGTGTGGAGTCAACTGGTACAAGAGAAGACGAATTAGAACCACAAGAAGAATCCCCAGACAAACAAACTGTTGAAAGAGCACGAGCCATGTTACACAAACTTCACCGAGCAGCAGGACATCCTAGCAACACAAATCTCTCAAAATTATGCAGGGATCGAGGATTGCCTAAATGGATTGTTCAGGAAGCAACTCAATTACAGTGTCCCGCATGTAAGGAAACAGAGCGGGGCGAACAGAAGATTTTACACAGGGCCCTTGGCGACCGTGCTCTCCCATGGCAGATGATAGCCATGGACGCCTTTGAGCTGCATTTTCCGCGGCAAGGAATCAAGGCAAGATACATTCTGATGGCGTGTGTGGCGATGCATTTTGTCACAGTTTCTCACACGTGGACAGGTCCTATGTCTGGGTCAGGAACGGACAATGGTTCGAAGGTTATCCAGGTGTTTTGTGATTCATGGTTGATGCACCGACCAAAGCCTCAATGGGTGTTGATGGATTCTCAAACTTCCTTTTGTCAGGGGATCTTTCCAGAATTTCTGCAATTGGTGGGCATTGGGTCATCTGTGACTGCGGCAGAGGCTCACTGGCAGGCAGGTGTCGCTGAATCCCTGATTGGTGTCATTAAACGTACCATGAGAAGGTTGAGAAATGAAGACAGCACATTGGCTCCAGAATCTGTAGGTGCATTGGCGGCTCATGCATATAACCACACTATCAAGACACATGGTTATACTCCGATTCAATGGGCATATGGTGCAAAACCAGAGGCATGGACATACACTCCAGATCCACTGGAGATCAACAAAGATCAAATTTTTGGACATCAGACCTATGCAGATCTTCAACAAAAACGAGACTTAGCAGAGAAGCTGTGTAAGGAAGAGCAAGCGAGAAATACTATGACAAGATTGTTGAATGCTTCATCAAGACCTCCAACTCGTTACAATGTAGGTGACCATGTTTTCATTTGGAGATCGGCTACACTCAAAGCGAGGAAACGTGATGAGTCATACAATCCCGAGCCACGTTTCATTGGCCCAGGTCGTGTGACTATGGTGGAGCCGGCGATTCAGCATGACCATCGTGATTCGGTGATATGGGTGCTTCTGGGCACAACATTGTACCGATGTGCGCCGGAACAACTTAGGTTGGCAACACGGTCGGAAACCATGGTTGAAGCTCTAAAGGGTAATCGTGTTTTGTCACTCCCAAAAGAAGATCTTATCAAGAAACTTCGGTCATATGTGGATGTTTCGGAAGAATGGCGAAACATACCTGGTTTTCGTGGAACTACTCATGCAGAATCGTCAAATCCGGAGGTATATACTCCAGAGGAATGGCAGGAATTTCTGCGAAGAGGACAGAAACGAGAAGGAGAACCTTCAGAATCTGTTGAATCCAAACGTAAGAGACAAGTGGAACGAATGAAACGTAAGTGGGAACAATTGGTCTCGGTGAACAACAACAGGCGCCGAGAAGGTATTCCTCCTCTTATGTCTCTTCCTGACTCTGAAGATGAACGAAATTTGCAAGAACAAGATCCTCCTCCTGTTCCTCCATCTCAACCTTCAACTGGTCATGCACAACATCATGCGCAGGTATTTCCTATAACTGAGACGGCTGAGACTACATATACCGCTACTGATGATATTATTAATGTCCAGGCGATGATGAGCGCGTTTCAATCTATGGATGAGGAAACCCGTAAACATGTGATCATGGAGATTGAGAAGGTACACAATTTTCATTTAGAAACTGAACGGTTGTATGCACAAATCGAACTTGAGGCCAAGCGAGAACAAGATTTACTTCACTGTATGCGCACTGAGATTGACAAGGGTAAATCATCTCGACATGCATGGTTCATTGAGTTTGACATTGATCAACCGGATGCATTTGTGACCAACAACATTCTGTATGTCAAGAAGGTTTTAGAGAGCAAGGGTTCAGAGGTTCGATATGACACATTGGATTCAGTTGGTAGAGCATTATTTGATGAGGCAAAGGCTCGTGAGGTTTCGGAAATTATTCAATCTATGGCTCTTAGGAAAATCAAAGATTCTGCAGAACAACAAGAAGCTGAATCACATCCAGAACGACATTTACCCATGCGATGGGTGCTGACTTGGAAACCAGTCTCGCCACCGGAACCGCCCCAGGGCGATGGACCGCATGTGGCCACTCCGAAGGGTGACTACAAGGCAAAGGCGAGAGTGGTGTTGATAGGCTTCAAACATCCAGATTTGATTGCAAAGAATACTGTTACTGGAAGACCTGTTTTGCAAACTTCAAGTCCTACTATCTCAAGATTGGGAAGACATACTTTACTGCAGTCTATTGCTTTTGACAAACACCGTTTGGAGAGTGCAGATGCCAAATCAGCATTTTTACAATCTGAAAATCAAGAAGAATCGAGAAGACTGTGGACACGTGCTACTCCAGAGGTAGCACATGCGATGGGAGTTACACCTGGTACATTGATGCGTATCATTGGGGCTATTTACGGTTTAACCAATGCTCCTAGGATATTTTGGAAAGATGCGTCGATGAAATTACAATCTATTGGTGCAGAACAAAATCCTATCGATCGTTGTTTGTGGATTATTCGCAATCCCCAAGGGAAAATCTGTGGGCGTATTGGATCTCAAGTTGATGATTTTATTTTTGGTGGTGACATGGACGATCCTCACTGGATAGCTACACGAGAGAAACTGAAGGGTTTGTATCGTTGGTCACCGTGGCAAACTGGCGAATTTATTTTTTCAGGATGCAAAATCTCACAATCCATGACTTACAGTATTCATGTATCACAAGAAGATTTCTGCCAAAGCCTGAGGACTATCGAGATCAAGAACGACGCCTCTCGATCAGAAGGCGATTCATTGAGTTCTCAGGAGCTGTCACAAACCAGAGCCTTATTGATGAAGGCACAATGGCGTGCACTTCAATCAGCACCACAGTTTTGTGCTAGGATCAATTTGGCTACATCTCAGGTGAATCAAGCTAAATTAGGCCTACTTAGAGAAGCTAACTCTATCATTCGTGATATGAAGAAAACTGCGAAGGATGATATCGTTTTTCACAGCTTCAACACTTTTCGGAGTTCAGCAAAGCAACTCACATATCAAGATTTGATTTTTCTTCACTGGGGTGATGCTTCGCACAAGAATCGTGCGAATTGTTTTAGCACTGGTGGATTGATCACTGGAATCAGCACACCAGAAATTCTGGAAAGCAAGGAGAGCTTAGTGTCACTTTTGGATTGGCGTAGCTGGAGATTGCGTCGTATTTCAGCTGGATCCAATGGATCTGAAGGCCAAGCAATTTGTGAATCAGAGAACAAAGGTTGGTTAGCACGTGTTCTCTGGTCTATGATGTATGGACACAAACTTACTAGATTGAACAAAGAAGAACTTGCTGCCGTTTGTTTGTCTTTTCTTATTATGGATTCACGTGGAGTCTACGATGCTCTGACTGGAACTGAAACTCCAGGTTTAGCCATGGAAAATACTCGCGCTTCAGTAGATTTGCTTTCTACAAGCCAGGGTGTGGAAGAAGGCACAAATTCACATCCAGCATGGGTTCCTTCAAATTTGAACTTAGCAGACTCACTGACCAAACATTCAGTGGAGTCATGGCGCACCATGCAAATGTTTTTGGCGAGGAAATCCTGGGTCCTAAAATTTAATCATGAGTTTGTAAGTGCAAGAAAGGCCCAGCGTCTCAAGAAGGCGAAAGAAGCTCAAGAAAATTTTTCTTTTCCCGATGATTGGTTTGAAGAATATTTTGATCAACAGTTTGGTGTCAATGTCGACAGATGAATGTTGTGCTCACAATGGGATTGTATAGGTGCGTCGATTTGAACCATTGAGCACACATTTCATCCTTTGTAAATTCGTTTCGGCCCAATGTAGGGGCCCCTTGATCCTACTCTCGGCACGGAGTCAACAAAACGGCGCCAATGGTGGCGCGAGCGTGAGTTCTTGAAGGTGCAATTGAATCTTTAGCGGTGTTTCTGCAAGCCGAAGTTTGCAAAAGCGTCTGCGTGTAAAAAGCTTCTGTGTGCAATAACTTGTGTGTGTAAAAGCGTCTGTGTGTAAAAGCTTCTGTGTGTAAAAGCTTCTGCCTGTAAAAGCTTCTGTGTGTAAAAGCATCTGTGTGTAAAAGCGTCTGTGTGCAAAAGCGGCTGCGTGAAAAAAGCTTCTGTGTGTAAAAGGCTCTGTCTGTAAAAGCTTCTGTGGGTAAAAGTGTCTGTGTGTAAAAGCGTCTGTGTGTAAAAAGCTTCTGCGTGTAAAAGTTTCTGCGTGTAAGAGCGTCGGTGTGTAAAAGCTTCTGCGTGTAAAATTTTCTGTGTAAAAGTGTCTTTGTGTAAAAGTGCTGCGTGTAAAAAGCTTCTGTGTGTAAAAGCTTCTTTGTGTAACAGGTTCTGTGTGTAAAAGCTGCGTGTAAAAGCTTCTGTGTGTAAAAGCTCCTGTGTGTAAAAGCGTCTGTGTGTACAAGCTTCTGTGTGCAGAATCTTCTGTGGGTAAAAGTGTCTGTGTGTAAAAGCGTCTGCGTGTAAAAAGCTTCTGTGTGTAAAAGCTTTTGCTTGTAAAAGCGTCGGTGTGTAAAAGCTTCTGTGTGTAGAATCTTCTGTGGGTAAAAGTGTCTGTGTGTAAGGGCGTCTGCGTGTAAAAAGCTTCTGTGTGTAAAAGTTTCTGCGTGTAAGAGCGTCGGTGTGTAAAAGCTTCTGCTGCGTGTAAGATCTTCTGTGTGTAAAAGTGTCTGTGTGTCAAAGTGCTGCGTGTAAAAAGCTTCTGTGTGTAAAAGCTTCTTTGTGTAACAGGTTCTGTGTGTAAAAGCTTCTGCGTGTAAAAGCTTCTGTGTGTAAAAGCTCCTGTGTGTAAAAGCGTCTGTGTGTAAAAGCTTCTGTGTGTAGAATCTTCTTTGGGTAAAAGTTAAAAGTGTCCGTGTGTAAAGTGTAAAGGTGCCTGTGTGTAAAAAGATGCTGTGTGTAAAAGTTCCTGTGTGTAAAAGCTTCTGTGTGCAAAAGCGTCTGCGTGTAAAAAGCTTCTGTGTGTAAAAGTGTCTGTGTGTAAAAGTGTCTGTGTGTAAAAGGCTTCTGTGTGTAAAAGCGTCTGTGTGTAAAAGCGTCTTTGTGTAAAAACTTCTGTGTGTAGAATCTTCTTTGGGTAAAAGTGTCTGTGTGTAAAAGCTCCTGTGTGTAAAAAGCTTCTGTGTGCAAAAGCTTTTGCTTGTAAATGCGTCGGTGTGTAAAAGCTTCTGTGTAGAATCTTCTGTGGGTAAAAGTGTCTGTGTGTAAAAGCGTCTGCGTGTAAAAATCTACTTCTTTAATACTACACAGACGCTTTACACAAAATATCTTTGTGTCTATCTTTGTCTATTTCTGCTTAGAATCTTTCAATCTCCTTTCTGCTGATCATCCGCATCTTTGATACTACAATGTTTTTGATACTACTTACAACAGAGTAACATGCTCTTCTACGCTCTCGGGCCATCCGTCGTCTAGTTTTGTTGCTTGGCTGGCGCGCTTGTTGACCCCATGCGTGTTTCCCTTGGAGTTTTTCCTGCTCTTGGTCATTGCCCGTTGGCTCTCCCGGTTGGCTTGGCCGTTTCCCGGCGTCCCGTTGGCCCGTTGGCCCGGTGCCCCGTTGGCCCGGTGTCCCATTGGCCCGGTGTTCCGGTGTCCCGTTGTCCAGTTGTCCCGTTGGCCCGGTGTCCCGTTGGCCCGGTGTCCCGTTGTCCCGTTGTCCCGTTGGCCCGGTGTCCCGTTGTCCCGTTGTCCCGTTGGCCCGGTGTCCCGTTGTCCCGTTGTCCCGTTGGCCCGGTGTCCCGTTGTCCCGTTGTCCCGTTGTCCCGTTGTCCCGTGGGCGGTGGCGCGCCTCTTCTCCAAAAGCCTTGTCAATGCATCTTCCGGAGGTTTCCGGTGCAAATTGAGACGTAGTCATACATGCGAACATATTGACTTGCAAGTGCTGTGACACTTTCACTTGAATTAAGGAGGCGGTGTGCTGTAAGCTTGAGTCGCTGCTTCCTTTTGTCCGACATTCAAACTCGAATAGCAAGCAAGTGTTGACTTGCCATACTTGCCATGTCAGAGACATTTAGAACAATGGAATCTTTGTTTCTGACCCGAAAATTAAAGAATAACACCAAAAGTCGCCTGTCCAAAATCGTACAGTCGTGTTTCTCGAATTTAACAGAACCAAATACACATCTCGACAACACTAACGGCCAAGAAATTTGATAACGGCACTTTTAATGTAATCATTTCCGCGTATACACCAGTCTAGGCGAAGCGTAGCAAAGCCATGGCGGTGGACATCTTAGTGGCATTTGCTTTTGCGGCAGCTGCCCCACCCCATCTCTAACATTTTAGCCCCACCCCACCCCACCCCACCTCGCCGTACCAGGACCGAACCATTCCTTGCACAACATCCAAGTATACAGTAGCGAAAATTGACAACCCTTCTGGGGCGGCGAGTCAGCCGATAGCCAAAAACAAGGGAATCGGCTGACTCGCCGCCCTGGAACAGTCGACAAGTTTTTTCCATCATTCACAAGGTGAAATTATTAAAGCCCAGTGCTTTTGCATTTTTCATGTTGGGAAGGCATTTTGAAAGTGTCATTTTGTACTGGGCGGGCCAATTCAAAATTGAGAAAATTGTATTTCGTGCAGGCAAAAAGATCGTTTTTTATCACACTGGGAAAAGCAAGTTTGGAAATTGTTCTTCATCAAGAAATTCCATGTCCTTACGGCTTGGGCGCATCTTTTTTCAACTCTGCCACAAGCATGCGGAAGTTCTTCCAAGATTGAACTGGTGATGGAAGCATTATGCCTCCACTGGAAGCTTCGCGCCCATTTGCAACGATTTTCGGTGGTTCCCCCATGGGATTTGTCTTTTTGGACAAAGGCGATCGGCTTCCATTTTTTCAAAACTTTCAAGTCAAGTTGCTGGGTGCCTGCGACAACAAAGCGGTTATTGAACTTCACTCGGTTTTTTTTGACAAATGACCGTTTGTGCCATCAGCGTAACATCAAGGTATGGTAACAACATGCGCAAGCGTAGCAACATGTTCCATCAGCGTGACATCAGCGTAGCGACATGTTCCATCAGCCCCACCCCACCCCATCCCATCTCCAACGTAGCATCATGTTGGCGTGCAAGTGCTAAGGAACGTTACTAGCCCCACCCCACCCCACCCCATCTCTAACGTAGCATCATGTTGGCGTGCAAGTGCTAAGGAACGTTACTAGCCCCACCCCACCCCACCCCATCTCTAACGTAGCATCATGTTGGCGTGCAAGTGCTAAGGAACGTTACTAGCCCCACCCCACCCCACCCCATCTCTAACGTAGCATCATGTTGGCGTGCAAGTGCTAAGGAACGTTACTAGCCCCACCCCACCCCACCCCATCTCTAACGTAGCATCATGTTGGCGTGCAAGTGCTAAGGAACGTTACTAGCCCCACCCCACCCCACCCCATCTCTAACGTAGCATCATGTTGGCGTGCAAGTGCCAAGGAACGTTACTAGCCCCACCCCACCCCACCCCATCTCTAACGTAGCATCATGTTGGCGTGCAAGTGCCAAGGAACGTTACTAGCCCCACCCCACCCCATCTCTAACGTAGCATCATGTTGGCGTGCAAGTGCTAAGGAACGTTTTTAGCCCCACCCCACCCCACCCCACCGTACCAGCATACCTTGCACAACATCGAAGTATACAATCGCAAAAAATGACAACCCTTCCAGGGCGGCGAGTCAGCCGATAGCCAAAACAACTCTAGAGAATTATTGCCGGCAGTAAAGCTTCCGACCAAGGTGAAGATCGGACCAGGTAGAGCTGTAGAACATATTTGTTTATGTTATCGCCGGCGTTACCGGCGCGGAAGAAAACATGTTTTAGCCACATGCATATCATGGAAGTGGGGTGGGGTGGGGTAGGGCAGTAATGTCCAGGTTAATTTGTGCATTCTGTGGATGCTACGCCAGAGATGTCTCAAGAGGTGTGATACGTTGCCTCATTGGGGTGGGGTGGGTTGGGGTGGGGGGACTAAAAACGTTCATTCGGCTGCGATCACCCATGCGGTTCTGACAACACGTTCTTGATGCTATGCTCTTAACTTGCTCTTGGAACTTCCAACACGCTCTTGTTGCTACCCTCTCAACTTGCCCTGAGAACTTCCAACACACTCTTGATGCTACGCTCTTAACTTGTTCTTGGAACTTCCAACACGCTCTTGATGCTATGCTCTTAACTTGCTCTTGGAACTACCAAATACGCTCTTGATGCTACGTTCTTAACTTGCTTTTGGAACTTCCCACGAATTGAGGCATGCTGTGCTCGAATTTTCAATAAATGTACAAAGATGCAGTGGTCAGACCTTGAAAGCAGGACGCAGATCTTGGATAGTTGGGATCACTGTAAAGACTCTGTTCCCAAGCAGGTCAGTACAAAGGATCCAAAAACAACACTGTTGAATGCTGACCTGTGGAATTGGATTTACCCATGGCAATTGCGCTACCGCCGCCACAACCTCTGGCATCAGGATCATCAGGTCATGCGCCACTTAAATGGCGAGGAAACAAGTGTCACGCAACAGGACTAAGGATGCGATAACGACGGCGTTACTTTGTTTATCCCAAAAATGTGTAGCCCAGCGATAGTGATTTCTGTGGATTATTTGAGATTGACGTTGAGGTTGGGACGCCGGGACTATGTCACTGGAGAAATGTGGAAGAACAAACCTCCCTTCCGCCTGTGCTTGAACAGGGCTGCTGCTGATGAGAGTCTTGGAAACAGAGTGAGATAATCGATTCAAGAAAGGGCAGGTGGATGTGAAATATGTGAATGGATATTGAAAGATATTTCGGGATTTGGGAAATCCAAATCCAACACCATTTGGGATTCAGCAGTGGTTTGGACCCCATTGCTCAAACAGATCCATTGGATCATACAGCAGGGGTGTTTCTTTGAAGGGCGGCCCTAGCCGTGTGTTGAAATGTCACTGTTTCCAAGGATCATTTGGCATGCCAAGCACTACACTGGCCGTGGTGTGATGAAGTTCTACCCAACCGGAGAGGACCTTGCAAAGGACATGGGAGTGCCTTTGCAAACGCTCATCGACGCGCACCAGAAGCATTTCGAGGCTGCCAAAAAGCAGGAATCTTGGCCAAGGGGGCCAGATGAATTTGCACAGCTGGGTCTGTCCATCAAAGGGTATACCGGTATACCCCCCCAACATGGCAATTTCAATGGGGAAAATCTTGACGCTGGATTTTGGGATACCCATAGTTCTTGACAAACTAATATATATATATATATGTAGGCCAGGTCTTGTTCTTGTTCTGGCTATGAACAGCAGGCCGCAAGGTTTGGATCCATAGCCGCCTAGTTTGTTGGAATATGAACCCAATGACTAACACACTTGTCAATGTGTCAACGTGCCGTGTCAAACTGAACTACCAGCGTTTACCGGTCGGATGCATATTTGGCGTTTGAAATTTCCTGTGTTGGTCACGTTGCTTATTTCAACGTCGGTCAAGACTGGGTTTGCGGGCCTACTCTCTGGGGTACCACATGGCAAAGAAAATCCACGGTTTGTATCCACTCCTCATAATTTATAAGCGAATTTTGTATATTGAAAGAGACGATTCTCATAGTTTTTTTAGCCAGCTGATCTTTGATGAAACCCGGCAGTTATACATTTCTCACCATGGACGCATCCCAAGTCATGCGATGTATCCTAATATGCAACCCAACTGTAGGAGAAGGACCCAGATGGTGGCCCCTTCCCTGCCTATCCGTCGGGAAAAACCTGGGATGAACCCAGTGGCAAGACGGGCAGCGGCAAGAAGTTCTTCCACAACATCATCGATCCTGGGCTCATCAGTCAAAATTGCTTATCATATGTACATGTATTTTTGAATATGTATATATTTATATGCATTTGTTTCAAACATTCAATACATTATATATATATTACATATATATATATATATTACATATATATATATATTAATTACACACATATGTATATATACCCACAGGCCCCTTGTGTTGCCCAAGCCCAGAATAGCGTAAATTACAAGGATTTTTTGTTCACACTATACATCTCATATAAATTCTCCCACCCCCGTTAAACTTCTACATTCATTGAAGATCTCCAATAAGGCTTTAATTCTCCCACCCCCGTTAAACTTCTACATTCATTGAAGATCTTCAATAAGGGTTTAATTCTCCCACCCCCTTTGAACCTTCTACATTCATTGAAGATCTTCAATAAGGTTTTAATTCTCCCACCCCCGTTAAACTTCTACATTCATTGAAGATCTTCAATAAGGGTTTAATTCTCCCACCCCCGTTAAACTTCTACATTCACTGAAGATCTTCAATAAGGGTTTAATTCTCCCACCCCCGTTAAACTTCTACATTCATTGAAGATCTTCAATAAGGGTTTAATTCTCCCACCCCCGTTAAACTTCTACATTCATTGAAGATCTTCAATAAGGGTTTTAATTCTCCCACCCCCGTTAAACTTCTACATTCATTGAAGATCTTCAATAAGGGTTTAATTCTCCCACCACCCTTAAACTTCTACATTCATTGAAGATCTTCAATAAGGGTTTAATTCTCCCACCCCCGTTAAACTCTTACATTCATTGAAGATCTTCAATAAGGGTTTAATTCTCCCACCCACGTTAAACTCTTACATTCATTGAAGATCTTCAATAAGGGTTTAATTCTCCCACCCCCGTTAAACTCTTACATTCATTGAAGATCTTCAATGAGGCTTCAATTCTCCCACCCCCGTTAAACTCTTACATTCATTGAAGATCTTCAATAAGGGTTTAATTCTCCCACCCCCGTTAAACTCTTACATTCATTGAAGATCTTCAATAAGGGTTTAATTCCCCCAACTCCGTTAACCTCTTACATTCATTGAAGATCTTCAATCATCATCATCATCATCATCACCATCATCATCATCATCAACATGCCGGGAACGTCCCTGTAAATCTCCGGGCAACACAAGGGGCCTGGCCGTATATATATATATATATATTAATTACATATATATATATTACATATATACATACATATATATATATAAATTCCATATATATATGTAACATACATACATATATATAATATAAGTCTTTAATATGCACATACGAATAATATTCAATATACCTAGACACATGTATGTTTTGTTTAATTGATTTACTTATCAGGGTAAATTATAACGACTTACTGCGAACTCACTGGAATGGTGGTTAGGAAACATGACCTCAATTTAGGTTCGTGAATTGCTATAATCTATTTCATTTCAAACAAATAAATATAAATATATATATATATATGCTGTATATATATATATCGAGTATAAACATGACATATGATAAATACCAGGGTGGCTATCATAATCATATGTCTATTTACAATATATAGCCATTAAATAGATCATTCATATCTAAATATACACATCAGAATCTTGGTTGCTCCAAGCCAATCGGTAAATCATAGCCATAAGCTGTGGAGACTTGGTGCGTTTTTACATGGATTTCCCGCTGAAAACATGGGATGCCCCCCCCCCCTCCGGGACAAAAACGTATGGTTTGATAAATTGGAAACAATGACCAGCATGGAAGGTTGGCCCTCAAATTTTGATCCACGGCTGCAGATCAAAACTTTGGAACACTTGCATGAAACATAGCTGGTAAGTGGCTGTTCACCATCAGTTTTGCATGCCAAAGCTCTGTTAATTCAGCTTAAAGATATTGGGTTTATCCGAGAATATAAGATATTTGTTTGTTACTTTTTGCAAGAGCGGGTGAGGTTAATGCAGTGTCGTGGTCCAGCACGCAGCAACTAAGTTCTTTCTGACGGCTAAGGATGGATCCAAGGTGGCCACTGAGCCATTCTATGCTCCTTGGCAGAAATCGCTGAAGCGACAGGGGGCCCAACTGTTTCATTATGGTTTAAAATGGAAAATTCTATTACAATGAATGATTTGGTGGTAAACCCATTTTAGGAAACCACCATTGTGGAAGGCTGCAGCTGAAACATCCTGAGCCGCCACTTGGGAAACTCGAGAACTCTTTATATAACATACTTCATATACTTGATCGCTTGTATTTCATGCTTGCGGTGTCATGAGGGACCTATGGGGGAAACAGACAAAAAGGCAATCAATCTTCAGCACTGATGCTGCCGGAGTTGCATTTAACATTTTGGCGTCCGGTAGATGGATGCAGATTTAAACCCCGTAGGCCCATACAAGTTCTCGTTGTTGGTCATCTCATGTAGTGTCTGTGTATTCGACATGAACATCCAAATGTGCATTGTTGGGGTGACCTTGGGGCAATCGCTTTAATCGATGATTCTCAGGGACTTTGCCCAAAAATTATTAGGTTGTGAATATGTACTGTTGTGTTTGTAATTTGCTTTGCTTTGTTTGACCCCCAACGTGGCGTGTATCCTGACATTTTATCAATCTGGCATATATATATATATTTCCTGACAGCTTATGGTCCGTCATTCTGTCAGACATTTCATCTCACATATATTTGAAATAATTCTATCTGCCATTTTATCTGGCATTGTATATATCTGGCGTTTTACTTGAAGTTCATAAGGCATTCTATCCGCCATATAATTTGACATTCTATCTAACATGTCACCTGGCATTCTCTATCTGATATTTTGTCTGGCATTCTATGTGACATACTTCTGACATGCCGTTTGACTTTTCATCTGGCATTCTATCTGACATTTTGTTTGGCATTCTATCTAAGGCTCACCATAGAGTTCCGGTTGGAGCTCAGAGGACCCAATGACCCGATTCGACAACCCCATATTCGTGCTATGAGCCCAGGGTAGTAGCATGCTGCTGGCGCGTTGGTAGCACTCAGTCTGTTATAGTTCTTGGAAGTTATCACGAGACAATGGCAATGATTTTTCATGGAGAAAATTTAGATGACAATGAGTAGTATTACCAGCATCATCTCAATCATCTGCAATCATTATTGCCTGTGTGTTTGTCAGATTCTCTACGTACAAATGTTTGCCATTGGACTACTCCCGAACAAAAAGTCAACGGCTTCAGCGGCTTCAAGATTTGCTTCGGGAAGTTGTAGCACCAATGAAATAGCACACACCAGTTTCCTTGTCAGAGATCGTATCCAAATAGCTCCGAGCCTTGATCCGGCGCCAGCTTGCCTCCTTGACTATCAGTTCTGACGAAAAGAGCCGTCACCGTGAGTTGCATCACCGTGATATTGCTCCGCTGAGGACTGGGCCAAGCTTCCTTAGCGACAACCGGGTACCCCTGCTTCGGCTCACAAGAATAGAGTTGGCATGCTCAATTTCGCTGCAGCAGGTCGCAAAGTCAAGCTTCTGGAAAACAATGGCCGGCACCTCTCGGCTTCCACTTGGCCCATGATTCGCCAACGCAGATGCAGACGCAGAAATGGTGAGGAAGGTGAAACCTACAAATGCTTGTCCTTGCAAAATGGCTGGAAGTGTAACAAAAGTGAAGCTTGCACCCACTCATGCAATTTTGAAGATGGTAGGTCAAAAGTTCAAGAGTATAGGCTACAACAGTTGGCGGCTGCTGAAGGCACTAGCCTTCACTTCCCGCCTGCCTTGTCGTCTGAGCCCGCCGGGCAATGCTACAGCTCGGCAAACTTGAAGTGAAAAAGCGGAATCATGACTTGGCTTGGCGCTATGAATGTACAAAGGGCGGGGATTTCCAAAAGCAAAGCTGTCGCAGGTTCCATTTTGGGACTGCAAGGGGTGAGTTTGAATTTTGTCAGCAGAGTGAAGGAGAAAAAAGACTGGATTTCCACCCCGCAACCTGCTTCTGGCGGCAGCACGCTGATTTCGGTTGCCCAAAGAGCAGTTAGAGCAACTGTGTGGAGAAGGCTGTGGCACACAAGCTGGCGATGACATGCTGGCGAGAAGCCGGCGAGGAGAAGGACAAGGAAAAGGACAAAGGAGGAGGAAGAAGAGGAGAAAACCAGGATCTTTGGTTTAAATCTAGAGACTCTCACCTAGCAGGTGGGAAAAAAGGATAACGCAGGACAACTGCCATTCTAATAATGATACACGACAGCACGAAAAACAAATGATATTTAGGATTAGAATATCATTAAATATTTTAAATTCCTTTAAAATCTTAGCGTTTTATACCGTAGTTTTATACATGCATAGCGAAAATTATCCAATGACAACACTACACTTATAACAATTTCATTGCCCAAAGTCCAAAAAGTCTGTCGAGATTTCCAGGTTGCCATCATTACTCCAGTGATCCACTACTGCATGGGTGGCCTGGAATGCACCGTTGATGCTGAGTGCATCGACAAGAGCGGAAAGGTTATCCCAGGTCTCTATGTGGCAGGAGAGGCTGCGGGCGGTATCCATGGCAACAACCGCTTGGGTGGCAATTCCTTGCTGGATCCTGGGCTTTAAGTTGTTGTTCTTAATTTCACTCCGATTGCTGGATCCGTTGCTTTTGGTTTTCCGAACCGGGACTTGCCCAGTGTTATTTTCAAGTATATATACATAAAAACCAACAAGTTTTGTTCTTTGGGGATTGCCACCATGCCCAATGATTTTGGCAATCCCTCAATTTTTTCGTTTGTGTTGCTTTCTTGTGTTTGTTTCCAAGGATTGCGTTGTTTTCGGTCGTGTGGCGGGCAAAGCGGCCTGCAAGTACACCTTCGGAACAAACGAAAAGTTCAAGCCATGCCCTACACCTGGTGAGTTGCCTGGACCTGTAAACATATGCATCAACTATCCACTGGATATATAATAGTGATTCGCGGTAACTAATGATGATGAACAGTGATTAATGGTAACTAATTTGGTGATTAATTATTATTAATAGTGATTAGTTATCAATGTGGATACCGTATATGTAATGTATATGTATGTATATGTATACCCTCCGGTAATGAAACATGGGCAATTCCCAATTTATGGATAATTTGCCAGCTAGAATCCTCGCTTTAAAGGCTATCCAGTTGCCAAGTTTGATTGCCGGAGGATATGTATATAATTGTATAATATATATATAATTATATATATATACAATGCGTATATGTATGTAAATATATTATATAAATATATATATATATATATATATTACATACGGCGTATTTTGCATGTTCCTGCGGTTAGTGGGGAATCTACATTTTTTTTCTAAATGACTGATCCCTTCAGCTCTGAGGTTGAAGGAGCTGACCAAGTGAGTTTTGATGGACCGAGGATGAAACATCCACAGGTGCGACCGCTTCGATGATCTCCGGGTTCACCTGTGATCGGATTGACCGGCGAAGCGTTCCCTGACCGGTCGAAATAGATTTTGTTTCAAAGCTCGAGCCCGTGACGTGGAGGCAGAGTGGCCAAAACGAGCTGCAACATCAAAAGTGGCGAGACCATCAAACCCATAAGAATGTATAATGATGGCTGTATACATATTAAAACTGCTTGGTTGTTGCAACATATTTCATGTGTTGAGTATTTTCCTGGGGTGATCGCAATTGATGAGGGTATTTTTCGACCAGGTTGAGACTTTCAATGAGATATGGGTCTGTCCTCAAAATCGGCAATTCACTTCATTTTTTCAATTTCAATGGAACATGATAATCAATCAACCATAAGATTTTGAGCATATGAACAACTGATTGCATCTTAGGAGTCATACACACAATTTCACCTGTAAGCATAGATGGAGATGGGATAAGATAAACTATACCCAAACACACAACTGGGGTATTGCCAAGCAAGGATCCTAGGAGTTGATTGGGATTCCGACCCTGTTGAAAACCTACTGTGGGGCCTCATTGCTCTACACATCCATATGTGCCAGGACCCACAACGCCTGATGTCTATCTTGGACATGGACCAGAATGGACGCATTTCGTGCCCTGCTGAGGGACCGGGCGCACGAACTACTGTATTTCCCTACCATTTGAATTGCAAAATATATATTATGAAAATGTGTTGCAGGCCTTGATGGCTGATTCACCCGTAATCATAGAAGGTGTCATATGAGTCATATTCATTCTGAGCAGTTACAGCGACCCCTTTGATCACTGTCCGCTGGCGTTGGCAACGTTGAGGTACACGGAGTTCTTAGCTGCTGCGCCTGGGCTGAGATCATCATCGAGTGATGCTGTTGGATTGAGGGTACAGCGCCGGATATGTTTGGTATATGTATTGTTTCCTTATATGTTTTTCCATTTCTGGGTCCATGTTGGCAAGGATACGATGCATGAAGCACATGGGTGAAAGAGTGTGTCCCTACTACATACTTATACTTTCCTACGTCCCAGTGTAATCGGCTTCAGAACTGACAGCAGCTACAACAAGCAGGGCAAACTATGACTACTTACTGCCGCCCCTGGGTTGTCCTAGACATGAGACTAGAGATTTAGATTTTACTAAAACCCCATATATATTTTTCGGGTGCAAAAACACATTTTTTGATGTCGGGGATTGCTGCGATGCACATCCAAGATCATCCAAGTATATCCAAGTAGCATCTCTTTGTGAATATACTTGGATATATCTCTTGGGATAATCTTGATATTCCAAGTATATCCAAGTATATCCAAGTAGTATATCTATTTTGATCATTTTGGGATCAACTGAGTTGACCGAGATTCCCAGTTGTTTTTTCCGGTTGAACGGTTGATGTTGCATGATTTTTAGCATGAAACAAATGTCAACAAAGCCAATCCATCGACCTGGCCATTGTCAAGAATGATGGGCGAAAGAACTCCATCATTTACTTTGAATTCATGTTTCAATGTATCATAAATCCATATAAACATATATAAACCACTACTTCCTAAAAAAAACTTGGGCCAGGATCAAGGGATAAACTCTAATCTGGTTGGTTTGGAACATTTGAGAATTGTTATATTGGGAATTTCATCATCCCAACTGACTGTCTAAGTGACTTTTTATTTTTTGCAGAGGGGTTGAAACCACCAACCAGAAATGATGTTTTGTTACTTTTCCCGTTCGCCCAGTCCTGGAGGTGCTGTCCACTGGACTGGAGTCTGTCCCCGAGTCCCTCATCCAGGTCCGGCAGTTTTTAGCGCCCCAAGGTGGCTGTGTTGAAACACATGTGCTACGTAGCCGTTGATGAAACATCTACTAAGTTACTATCATCTATCCATCAGGACAATCTTGAAGCCATTCCATCAATGTCAGACTGTCATAATTAACATGTTCAACCATCAAGCCATCAAGAATTGGGATACGGCTCTCAAAAAACGATATGAAACAACACAAAAGTTTGAGAATGATAGCGATGCGCCCGGACACTCACTATACTTGCATCAAATCTCCCCAGCGGATTCCCATTTGTTGATGCTTAAACACCATTGAACCCCCATCAATTCCCATTGAAGTCCTCTTGTAAAACCATGAAACCACCAAAAAAAATCCCATGTCAGGAAGCTTTTGACGTCTTCGACGTGGATGGGGACGGTCAGATCTCCTTATCCGAGCTTAGGGTAATGCTCTCAGGTGCGATGCCCTTGGGGAGGCTGCAACCTCACTGTACTGATGGTTTGCAGGCGTAACTATCCCCAAGTTGGACCTTATTTTTCGGTTGGAGAACCATGATAAATTTTATTGGAGACATGTGGTTTTATAATGTGGCAAAGCCAATCATAAGCCATCCCCAAGTTTGAGGTTTATGAAATTGGGTATAGTATACCCTTAGAAATGACAGGATGTAAAATGACCCGTACATGGTTAATGGGATGGTTTATTTTCGGGATATACACCCAATACTGGTCGGTGGTTTGGAACATTTTTTTCCATATATTGGGAATAATACTCCCATTTGACTAATATTTTTTCAGAGGGGGTTGAAACCATCAACCAGAATATCAGTTTTAAGAGGGAAAATGGTGATAAAGCCTCAAATTTCGCGGGCTTCCCTATTCACCATGCAGACCCGCTATACTCCCAATTGTGGCGATCTAATAAGACGAATTGCGATTGACCAATGTATTTTGGGTGCCTATGCCTTATTTCGAGACAAACCCAGGTGGATAAGCATGCAAGCAACGTATTTTCCCACAGTTGGATGAGAACATATAAAGGAACCGCATATTACTCATTTATTTGGGCAAAGGCACAGCATGGTTTCGCGGACCGACCCAGTGATGTTTGTTCAGCAAAAACGGATTGGATGAGTAACTAATCAAAAATCACCATGATGGTTTTACCTAACGCCAATTTTTGAGAGTCATTGATTGTAGTTTGCGGGTTTGGGGGTCCCATGGGGTCCCCACATCAGTGACCCCCATCAACATCACCATTACTCAATTCAATACGGTTGATCCCCATATGCCCTTATGCCTATCAATAAGATACCATCTACATGGGACCCATGTAACTGGTCCAAGAATCAGAAATTCGTTGAATTGGAAAGTGTTTTTCGGACTCCTCTGACTATTTTGAAACTAGAAAGCCATGCATCGCACAGGAGAAGGACCCTTGGTGGAGGTTTTGCCCAACGGCCAAACGGTGGACGAAGTCATGGATGAAATCGCTGGAGGCTTCCGGTGCTGGGGATGAGACGCATTACACACCCAAATATCATGAATGCTGCTGATATTTCCCATCATATCCCACTAACAGATTATAAATCCCTAGTCAATCGGAAGATGTCAGGACTGATCGTGAGTTCAGTGTACGGGACTGGAGGCAAGCAGAGCATTTCCTTTCCCGACTTTGTGGAGTACATTTCCAAGGTCTCCGTGAAAAGGCTCCTGCGGCGCCAGTGGGCATCAACGTTCCAGTATGGCAAACTTTATGTTTTTTTTCATCATTTCATCACGATAGAATATGTATATACAGTGTATATATATTTATATACACTGTATATATATACACACTGTATATATATATATACTGTGTATATATATACTGTGTATATATATACTGTGTATATATATATACTGTCTACAATATATATATAATGTATATATATATAATGTTGGCTTATATAATGATCGATTTATACAGTACATGATACATGGCTGGTCGGATTTGGGATTCAACATGTTCAAAAAGATGAATTCAATACTTCGCTCGAGGCGGAAGAGCAGGGACCGAACTTTCAATGGACAAGGGACAGCAGGCCAGGCTGGAAACGGTGCGCAGGGGCATACCAGCAAAAATGCTGGTTGAACGGGACTTTATGGGATTTGTATGGGCTTTAGTTAGTTAATTAAATTATTACAAGTATAGGATAGTATAGGCAAATTCTATTGTTTATCGATATATGGTTAATGAAGGTTATAAAGCGACACACCTAGCTGGCGGGCACAAATCTTTGGGGCCGGCGGCCATGCGATGGAGGTGTTGAAAGGTTTAGGATGGGAGGATGAACCATCAAAATTCACTGGTTACATTGCATCTGCTGTGACTTCAAACTAGTTAGTTTTGGGACACACATTTATATATATATATATATAGAGTGGTTTCAGTGTCAGATCTTAGCTTTAGCCAATTTCAGGTGATCGATGTACTCTTGTGTCAACCCACACAACTTGGATACGAATTGAACAATCAGATTATTACAAAGATTGTAAAAAATATTGGATATATATGCGGTTTTTTACAATATTTGGATTGAGTAATCCCATCCTCCAAATATTGTAAGAAAACACTACAGGACCCCAAAATGAATGGATCCAAGACGAAGTCAGGAATTTTTCGGCATGGGTTCATTACCCAAATGCTCCATGGTGCTGGTATATTTACATATATTTACCTACAAAACTGGGTGATTTATGGGGTAAATGTTTGGATTCATATTCCAGCACCATGGTTCACATATGGATTATAGAAAGATGTGATCCCCAACTCCCATCCTGGGGACAGGTCAACAGGTGATCGCGAGCATGGTGGAGGAATTGGAAGCTTCCGAGGCGACCTGGGCTGACCTGGGTGACCTGGTGGAGATTTACCACTGGGTGAAACGGCCATTTTCATGGGGAAATCGAGATTTGAAACCATGGGATTTTTGTGAAACGGCTTTTCCCTGGAAAACAGCTGAGACAAAGCCATGTGTTTCTCTGCATAGTTGTATATATATTGTATATACCGGATACAAATGCTGTTGGCGCATTGCCACAGGTAAAATTGAGGGTTTGGGTATACAAACACCGTGATGCAAACTTTTGCTGGGCCGTTTGGATGCTGAAGTCCCCATATGTGTTGCTCAAATTCCAACATTTTGGAGATGAAGATCCTTGTGTTTGAACATGTCTTCTTAAGGCTTAACATTGGACACTGGATAAGGTTGGTTAAAACATATTATATGTGTATATATGTGTTAAGTTGACATTGGTTTCAACATTTTGTTGATCTTATGTAATGATTCATGTTAAACTCACATCTTTGTTGAAACCTCCCGGCTGCTACCGATGTTAGGACGAGGTTTCAGACCCGTCACCGGAGGAGAATAAGTTCCCGGCCATGGAGGCGTGTTTTTTTTTTCCGGTGATTCTGCTGAGATTTCCACATTTTTTTTTTTGGGGGGGGGGGTTGTGTTTCTTTCAAGATTGAACATGTTTTATTTGGTGGAACACTATGAATTGAATGGTTATGTGACTGCGTTTGTTTTTCAGACGTGTTTGGTTTCGGGCGGAGATGTTCTCCGAAAATGGGACATGTACAACGAGAAGTTCAGCACCAAACATAGGGATACAACCAACAAGGATGGAGATTTTGATTGTTACATGTTTTTATTTTGGATCGGGAAATCTTGGTCTTGGTTGATGCCCACCAAAAGGTGACATGGAGGAAACGCAAGGGACGATAAGGGACCCTTTCGCGCCCGTTTATAGCAAAGTTCCAAGTCTGGGAACCCACGTAGTTGATGTTTGGATATGTTCGGCCTGCGTTTACATATCGTTTCTTGGAAACAATTTGTTTTTGGAATTTCTGCTATATTATATTTGCACATAGATGGCTCTTCACTACGTCGTACTATGATGACTTGGAATCTTTACCAAAGATCTATATAATTCTGAAGTTGCCGCAGGCCGCCAGATAAACTGGCACCCTGAATTGATGAGAACTGATAGTATCTGTATCCAATAACCAGATGCAACTCACCTCTATCCGAGCAAGTTCTTGAGATTTTGTGGCAACCTCCCTGCCAAGGTCTTCCATTAACTCCAACTGGGCTTTCTTGTGGGATATGCCACCTATCTGTGGGTTCCAAACATTTCCATCTCCAGTTGATTACAAATGACATGTTTTACTATAATATATATTTATATATACACACATGGCTTGGTCTGAAAATAGTGACTCCAATTCCATCCACTAGTTTTTTCACATGTGTTCATCTTAAAATCAAACTGGACGGGGGTATACTACATTTTCAGACGCACCTATGCAAAATGTGTGTGTATATATATATATAATTGTATATGTACAGATTAAATCAAATATGTTCACAAGTTCGCCAAGATCTCATGATCTTCTTATTGGTGCTTAGTAGGGAATGGGGGAATGATCCGTACTAACTATCAACAATCATCCCATTCCCCCATTCCCTATTCAGCACCAGTAAGTCTTCCACTTGCATTTCTTGGCCAATTCCAGGCCAGCGTTGCGTCGCTGCTACATGCAGCAGCTTCCAAGGACGAGGTGCACATTGGAATACATCCTGGAGTCAACCTACTTATTGTTCATGAAATATGTGGCTATATTATGAAATATTATGAACTATTATGAATATATATATATATACATGATATACATGGAGATAGTTACTCAGTTACTCTATGTTATTCTCCATTTATTACTCAAGCTTTTTACCTGTGAACCACATATACGCTTGGTTTCTGGTAATATACTGTTTTTTCACAAATCGGTGTCTCCAAGTTTGATCAGCAGTGACTGAGTTTGTCAGGAGGATGCACTGTGGAGAGCTTTTGGTCCTCAATCCAAAGAGCGATGGGCGCAAAACAGGCCGTGACCGTGATGGACGAGCCAAACAGCTTTGACGTGGCATGACATGGGGATAGAATAGAATATATCATAATATAAAATATCTATATCTATAGCCCATTAAACCGTAGCCAATATCCACTGGGAGAAAGCACGAGGAGGAGTTTTGTTGTCAAACATGGGGAGGGGTACACATTTCAACATATTTCAGGAGCAATGGGAGCAAAATGTGATAGAACTGCACCAAGAAGCTGCAGTTCAGAGCCTCCTTGTGGCATGGGATCCATCAAACAAGATGGCTATCCAAATCATCGTGTAGCTCCCTGATTGTCAAACATTGCAATGGCCAAAAGCACACCTTTTTGAATAAAGCACACGTTATTTGCAAACGTTGGCTTTTCTAGCCCCTGGTACTGCTTGCTTTTCTAGCCAGGTTGTAGTACTGAAGGTTCAACACGACACATCTGAAACAGTGCATGAACATGAAGATGGGTATGAATAACCGTCAGATCATCAAGTATATTTTGCCAACGTGTTTCGTATCGGAAGAGAAAGGTATCAGGATGAAATGAGCCCCACCATGGGTTGGTCCAAACATAGAGTTCACCACTCCACCCAGCGGTTAAACACCTCAGCCTCAATTTGCTCAGTTTTGAACCACCATAAGTTTGACCTCCCAATCCACTTTCCGTCCATGAATAATGCCGTTGACCTCCCAATTTTGGCGGGTTGTGCCCCTCATTGCCACTATTGCTGATGAATATGGCCTCTCCCCAGGCCCAACAGTGGCGGGCCTTCTCTCATTTTGCCTCACGAAGCCTTCCACGGCACAGTTCCTGCGGTGTGCCCTGACATGGCGGAAGGATTCAACTGAAGTTTGCAGCCAATAAGGAAATTTCAGGAGCACAAAAATGTACAACTTACGCATATGCCATGGTATGCATATATTATATGATGTGTATATATATATATTACATGACATATATTATTATATTTATAGATATTATATATATAATATGTATATATATATATACACATCACATCTGTAGATGGGACCATCCTACAACTGTAAAGTCCAGCTGTACTCATCACCGCAGATTGCCGAAACTTCCCCGGTTGCTGAGGCACGATTTCCTGTTGAAAGTCTTCAGCGGCACGTTGGACCAAGACGACCCTGTGGTGCAGGCTGGGATTGCTGGAGATGGAAGTCACGTCTGAAGCGTTCTGGAAAAACAACACCGAATTACTTGGCATCGACTAAAAAAGACGAAATCCGAGAATCTGATCTTTTTCAGATGAAGTAAAACTGAAAGGAATTGGGCTTATAATTGGCTTTGCCGCATCATAGGCAAAGCACGAACATCTAGGGACATGAGCAATAACCAGAGATGGACATGTGTTCGGTCAACGTTAAGGGATCCATACAACAGAACTGAAGTCGCCTAAAAGTAGTTCTTCCTTGCGACTGGAAGTAGGAGAGGCTTGCCTTCCCATTGCTAGAGGAATACTCAAGTTGCGGCTAAGAAGCATCCCCTAGCGGCCCTAGCTGTTGAACACAGACGGCCAAAAAACATCCAAACTGCTCACCCTGAAGCCACCAGCTCAGTCATGGCTACCTTTGATGTTCACCAGAGTGCCAAAATCAGAGGTACCATCTGAACGAAGCAAAGAGAATCAAACATGGAATGGAGCTTGATTTTTTAATGGGGAAGCATAAAATATGAACATCTATTCATATATAGAATCATATTATATATAATTATATATATATACATATAATGTTATTTATATATATATTATATAAATTCTAAATACACATAGAGTTCTGCAAACCGATTTGGGAAAGTTCGGCCATTCACTTTCAATCACCAGAGTCGCGTCCGCCAGGACCGGCGGAAAGCTTTGGATTGTCTCTTGCGATTTCCAGAGCAGCTGGGTCAAGTCGTGACACGACCTGCCCTGGTTCAGTGGTATGTTGTGGTTCTTTATTTTAAAATTATGTATGACATGGTATGACTGCAACTTTAAGAGTTATAGAATATAGAATCGATTATTGTATATGTTTTTGATTGATTGTGAACATGTGTGCATGTTACACAGACATATATATATATATATACCCAAACGCTTTATGTATAGTATATTTACCTACAAAACTGGGTGATTTATGGGGTAAATGTTGGTAAATATTCCAGCACCATGGAGCATATGGGATATATTTACGTGCTGCATTTCGAAATTCTCGCAGCTGTTTTTCATAACCCGAGGCAATCCATCACTGTGGAGAAATCGGACCTGCTGGCAGCGCACGTCTCTACTTTGAGCCAACATTTCATGGCAGGCCACACGTCGGGGATCGGTGTAAACCCCAACAAAGGTCTGTATATTAACATGTGGCCCAGAAAAGATTGCCTTCAGAGTGGTCGGAATATCTTGAGGCAGAACAAGGTAAGTGAAACTCGCACAGGGTCACGTGGAAAATTTGCGCAGCATAAAGCATCGCGATCACGAGCCCGAGGTCATTGTTTGTATTTATTTGGTAATATCAAGCATGAAAACCCATCCGACACACTCCCTTCTTTTCCTGAGGAGTTCCCCGGTCCCAGATTGCCCTTACCATTGCCCAGGCATGGTTTTAGTTCGGCTGTTGGCTGATGCCGAAGATACAACCAAAGGAGGGACGTTGCATAAAAAGCTGCAGCAAGCGATTGAGGACCAAGGGTGGGACCCAGGGTCGATGCAGAAAGTGGAGCAGAAACGGATTCCACATATTCAATCAATATCAATTGGGATTGAATATGGGATGTTTTTTCGATTTTCCAATTCGGAAATCATGGGCCGGTTACAAATTCCATCATGGAATAATCTAAATCCGCCGGTCCAGGTTGATCCATGCTGATCCATGTTGATCCAACGATCCAACGGGGGACGTAAAACAGGGGATTTCCGACTTGCGGAACAGATTTGAAACATGTCGCTACTTGCAACTATCATCAACGTTCTAGTTTATGGCGTTATCAATCAACACAATCCATGACACTGATGATGCCGAACAATTTGTTTGGGGATGTTTGGGTACATGTCCAAATGCATAATTTGATGTTCAACGACGTCCGATGAGTCGCTTGTTGGATCATAGGTTCTGCATTTCTATTCAATTCTCAGTGTTTGGAAGGGGCATCAAGAATTTATGGTCTGGAGTCTGAAGGATATTTTCCCGGGATATTATATACACTGGCTGGGGTTCAATGTTCATTTCCATCCCTAGGATGATGATGACTATGATCCCCAATGGCAGAAAGTGTTTTTCGGGGACTCTGCAGAATAGTCCCGAAAAATCGGGTGCTTCCTAATGCCATAGAAATTACCCTTTGGTGAACTAACATAGCAATTGAAAATGGCCATTTATAGTGGTTTTCCCATTAAAAATGGTGATTTTCCATTGCTATGTTAGTTCACCAGAGGGTATATAGGGTGTTCCTCAAACATGGATATCACCATACTGCGGCGATTCGTTTCCTCTGTACTGCAAGAGAAATACCTTGAAGTTGTTTTGCAGTGTCGGTCATGGGTTGAATCCTCAGTAATGTATTGTAGCTACACGTACTGTTACTTTTCCTTGCATTTTCCAAATTTCCTCACGATCTACCAATCCCACAGCTCAAACCATTGACCCTCAAACTTTCGATCAAGACATTAGAAAGGCACATTTTGTGAGTCCATTGGTTCATATTTAACATATCCGTAATCGATGTTGGGCTGCCATAAGAACCATGGGAATACCCACAAAATCCACTGGCCAATCATTATTATCGCTTTCTTATTTCAACATAGCAGTTTTGGCGAAGTTCCGAAGGTTTGGACAAGCCAGGGATTATTTTGGTCGTATGTCCTACTGGTAGCGTATATACATAACATAACATATCATATACATGATATATTTATATAACATATGAATAACATAACATAACATAACTTAATATAGATAGATATATATTTTTTATTATTATGTCTTAATTATATAAGTTATTGTTATATATAATGTGGTAAACATATTAAAACCCTAAACCATCCCCCAATGGACAACGGAAACCGGGCACCGCGAGGCCATGAAGATTGATGCCATGCCCACTCCACGTCGAGAAGATTTGGAGTTTCCTGGATCAATCGATGGATACACCATACTTAAGCCGCTTAAGCCATACAAAACACGAGTTTCCTGGTTAAAATATGGCGAACTCCGGGAAATCCATGATTAATAATCATCGATAGTGTGGATTTGCGATGATGTTTGTGGTTTTCCCAATGGAGAATTCCACTGGGGAATCTAGACATATTTTAAGGCGAGGGGGTTCTTTGAGCAAATCCAAGTTGAGGGATACAGCTAGCCGCTAAGTAGCCTCCGAATCCATGAGAATCCATGAGAATCCAACATGGCAATTGGAAATCCACTTTCTAGAAATATGGAGGAATGTTAGTCGGAAAAAAACAACTATAAATTGAAGATTCTCCATTGCCATGTTTGATTCAGTAACAATGTTATCTGGGGTTTCAATCATCCGACGGTTTTTTTTTTTATTTTGGAGAAAGCACTTTTAGATCCATGTTTGAAATCCAATCGCGGCTCAGGGTGTTCACATATCAACATGATTGGTTATATATATATATATAATATTATATACAAACATAATAATATATATATATATATCATGTCCCTTAAATAACATATGTATATCCCACATATATATATATATCCCTTATATTTATGATAGCTATATCAACACAATATAATATATATATATATATAATATCTATATAGCTATCCTTATCCCTATCATATCCCAAGTATATCCCCATCCTTCCAGATCCGCTGCGCTAAAAATAAGGTCCGCTGCTCCGAGCCCAGCTCCGGCCTCGGACTGGGCGCCGTCCCGTTCCGTATCGCCCAAGCTTCGGCTGGAGGCGATCTGGCCGGTTTAGCAACGAAGCATGGGACAGGGATAGGGACAACTTCATTGTTTGTGATATTTGTGTAGTGGGGAAAATTTTGATTCATAACGGAAAAGTCGAATTTTAGTTGAATCGGGATAGTTATACACTCAAAACTTAATGTGAATATGTAGTGGAAATGATTAATGATAGTGTATGTGTCTGTATATGTATATATATATAATACAACGTAACTATAAAAAAATAATAAATATAAAACGTATAATAGGAATCAATGGAGATAGATTATATAATATTATACAAGGAATTTGAATGATATCCCAGGAATATACTGAGGATATGTAATGGAGATAATCAACATTAGTTAACGATACTTGTAATTTTGTATATTAAAATGTGTATATATATATATATTTTTATATATACAACCATAGAAGCAACCATTCTTACGTTTGAAAGTTTGGAGGTTGATGAACATGGAGTGCAGCAACCGTTTTATGGGGATATAATTTGGATAAGGCTAAAAGATGAAAATGTAATCCACTAATTATGATATTTGGATGTGTATGAACATGGGATATACCCAAATCTATGGCAATATTGATAGGAAACATGATGAAGCCGTGTTCTTTTGCAAGGTAGCCTACTTTCAGACAAATCCATATCTGTTGTTTCTCAGAGATTTCTCTACCTTTTGTTTTATTTTTATCAATTTATTTTTATCAAATTAAACAAAACCAAGAAACATGGGAAGTTAGCCCCCATCAACTGGATTAATGAATTGTAGACACCCAGGTTTGGGGTGATTCTCTCCTTGAAGTTGTTGGTTTTGGATCACCACGGTAACAGGTTAAAAGAAAAAAACACATGTGTCTTTCATGTTTTGCTAGATTCTATCGGACAAATAATGATAAATCCTTGGGGTTTGTGGAGGAAGTGTCCCCTAAACATGAGCCGGCCCATTGAACTTCCCAATCCCTATGGTTTGTTTTTTCAAACATCTTAATTTGAATTTGGATGGTAGCAAACAAACCCAACTGTTTTTTTTCTTGGTGAAAAACGGTCATTTTGTTCCGAGTCAAAATGACATAACATGGATCAGAATGCCAAGCCAGGTGCGGAGTCCCTCGCCTGTGCGGCGGCTGAGATCCAGGCTCCAAGTTTGGGAGTTTTTTGTGAAGAGGGTGAATGACATATGCAAAATTCAAATGATATGATGTAGACATGATCTTTACCCCAAGATAGATAGGACAGTTGTTTTTTCACTATTTTGGCAGGATTTTTAGTGTCTCTCTGTATGTGCTGTGCAAGTATGTATACATATATACACATATATATATAGACATGTTATAGGTATTGCACGAATGAGTTATATATTTATATCTACATAATACTGGAGCTATCTAGAGCTATCCACAACATGTGTAGATATACCGATCCATGCAGCTGTCGAGGCCGCCACAAGCCAAACGACCCTGGGGGGCGCGAGCACCGGTCGGGGATGAATCGCGAGAGGCGTCGCACAGCCCGCAGTTGATTCATTGATTCTTTCGAAAGGTAAAGTCACCAGCCGAAACGATGATTTCAAGGGGTTTTGGTGACTTGCTATATATCCTACCCTCTGGTAATTTAACATAACTATGGAAAATCACCATTTTTCATGGGAAAATCCACTATTAATGGCCATTTTCAATAGCTTTTTGTTAGTTTACCAGAGGGTACATAAGTTTACATAGATGTGGAAAAGCCATGGTTTCGGAAAATGATCATTGATTCATAGTGGGTTTTCCACATCTTTTTCAGGTCAGCCATGAAATTACTGGGAGCCAATCCCAAGGATATGGGATATATGGGTCAAGTCATTGGATTAAGAGTGGGATCTTTCAATAATGTATAGAATGCCTACACATCTTTCGACATAGTTACTAATATATGGTAGCTTTGAACAGGAATAACCATAAAATACATGGATGGTTAATTTCGTTTCTTCATAATTCTGTAGGAACGTACGTATATGGACTAAACTTTCATCTCTTTTGCCCACGTTGGGCGCCGAAGCACCAGATTTTTATAGATCCTATATGATCCCATTGAAACCCAATTTTTGTTGGTTAAATCACCATTTTCCTATGCTTCTCTTATGGTACCCACTGGTTTTCCTTGACCACTGCCTGAAGTCCGACAGTGCCAGGTGCGCCTGGCAGAGCTGCGAAAGAAGACGCGGCCCAAAGGACTGAAGAGTCGCTCGCGGCAGAGGCGCCTTGGAGGTTAAGCATGACATGGATATGAATCAATACCTATTAATATAATTTTTAGTGGGATGAACATCCATTTACCCATTTACCAGCTATTTTTATGTTCACCAGGGGTACAAGGTTTTGACACACTGCCATATGTTTTTTTTTTTACGGGAGATTACCAACTACATAGCAAATGGTGATGTATAACCAACAACTATATAGCAAATTGTCATTCATGACAATGGCGATTTAATGGGATACAGTATATATATATGATATAGATATATAACCAACTATCTAGCAAAACAGGTGACTGTACTTAGAGGATCATTCCACGGATCATAAGTGGTTAATAAGCCTAGTTAGTAAGTTTAAGTCCCCGAGGATTATCCCATATATAACAGGGTTATAGATATGCTTATCAACCAGTGAATTACTAAGTGGGATGATCCTCCAAGGAAGCGGGTGTCACTATTAGATGTGTATATATATATGTACTGTGTACATACACGGAACTCGTTTTAAACATACTGGATATACTGGGTTTATATTTCAGAAGTTCCAGATTCAGGTAATTGGTCAAATATGGCCAAACTTGATGATTTCACATGATTTCACTCCATCTATAGCAACTCTAGCAGAGAAATTTGCTTGCGCATGCAGCAACTTGGATAGCAGGAAAAAAGACGTGCCCCAGTGGAACAAAAGGATGGGAACTTTTCACCCCAGCTATTGGACATGTTCCTCTATATTGCACCAGCAGTAGCCCACAAGTTTTGCTCCGGCCAGGCATTTGATTCCAGCTACAGCATCGGAGGTTGGAACTCAGAGTTGACTGATCTTTGGGCAACTGCCTAATGGTGGACTCGGGGGGGATGGGAGGAAGGGAAAATTGCAGAAGATATCAGAACCTATACAAAAAATCCAGGTCGATTGAGAAGTGTTCTTCAAGCATTGCAGCTCGTGAATTTGGCGGTTTGAACATGCCTGATTGTTTGATATAAGCACATCATCCGTCAATTGCTACATGTGTTGAGCATTTCACTACACACATTTGACAGCCAGTTGGAGTGTGAAATTCCGACACTTTCCGAACGGGTAAAACTCTTCGTTTGTTGGATCTTTCTGTTTGGAATTTGTCAGGGTTGCTCCAACTTGCGGTATACTTACGGTCAATGATGGCCACACGGGAGGAGTATGGAGGAATTATCTTGGTAACTTTATCTCTCACAATGTTGTGCCCCCCGGTGATGTTTGTTGGTTCATGAACCCCATGAACACTATAGTTATAAGTACCTATTTGCACCAACTTTGCTATCATAATCAGCCATAAATCCCATTAAACCCATGTTTGCATATTTTTTGCTGGTTAAATCACTATTTTCCTATGCTTCTATCGTTTGTTTGGAGTCGTTTGGGGGCCCCAATTTGTCCAGGTGAATCGCATCGATTCTGCCGGGAAGTATCCATGGCACGTAGAGGAGGACGTGACCGGATCCACGATGCAGTGCTAATTAAGAAGATACGATATGCCATATATCTGGGTAAATTATGACGTATATGTTTACGATATGCAGTGCTAATTAAGAAGATACATATGTATGTATATGAATATAAGATATGATGTATACACACGTAGTTGTTACAATATGATATACTGTTATACTATTAAATCATGCAATATATATACATATGGAGATTAGCACAATATGTTGCAACACAACACTAGATAATGTTGTGGCTACTGCTAGTATCCAAATTATCATGATATTACATTATATAGAATGACGTGATATTATATGACATAATAGTATATGACATAATACAATGTAGTATGATTTCATATAACAATATAACGTAACAGAATGTGATATGATATGACAAACTATGATATGATATGGTATGATGTTGTATAAGACAATACAAGAACACAAAGTATAATACGATATACTATAACACAATATAACATTATATAATACAGTATGATATACAATGTTATGTAATATAATGACATATAATATAGTATAATATAATATAATATTATATTATATTATAAAATATTATATTATAAAGTTTAATATAATACAATAATACTATAATATGTTATAAATTGATAAATGCAATATGATATCATAAACATCCCGTCCGGGGAAAAACCGCGCCAGCGGTTGTGAGCGTCTTGAAAAACACTGTTGTTTTCGCCATAGCGAAACTATTGATTCATTCCAAAAAAAAGGCTTAAAAATCCCCGGGAATTTGAAGTGCATTTTTGATGATGTCCTGTAATTTAGAGGCAATTTGCTCTTGAAAACGCGCGCGATGTTTTCCTCCTCTCACATCGCCATGCGCTTCTTCAAAGAGCGACCAGTGACCTCCAAAAGGTTTTTTGATGTGGGGTTCGTCCAACGCCATTGCCACACCCTGATGCTTCGCATCAGTTTTGGGTTCACATGGCTGTTGACTCTGGTCGCAAGACTACATGGTATGGCCGATTTTGACAGCCGCCACATCGCATCGACCCCACCTGTGAATCAAAATATTTTTTTCTAAGTCGTTTCTTTATACAAAATACGCTTTTGGAGTGGTTGCAGGAACACTTGAGGCTAAATGAAGAAGACACATGCAACATAGCACTCTGATTGTATGAAAAGCAAATCACAACATGAAGCTTTGTGTCGACAGGTTACAAGGTCTTGTCTACATCTGTATCAACATCTGTGCGCATCCTACAACTATGATGCCAGCAAGGGGAAACCCAGACGTGACCTAGCATGTGCATGTGACGCAAGTTAATATGAACGTTAGCACACCCCATCCCCCCAATCCAAGACGTGACGTAGCATGTGCATGTGACGCAAGTTAACATGAACGTTAACACACCCCACCCCCCCGACCCAGTTTCAAAAAGGTGCACGACTACTGGCGCGGTTTTCCCCCGGCTGGCATAAACATCATATATAAGATAATTTAATATAACTTGATAAATGGTATGATATATACATATATATATATTTATAAATGATAAAAACACTATATTGCAAAATGATATATATATATATATATGTAATGACTTAGCACAGTTCGGTTTGCGGCAATACATGATATGTTGTCTTTGATATATTACACAACTAATATAGATAGATATTTGTACTTTCACCATCAGTATCTTTTTGCGAATCCACTAACTTTCCGAGTTTTCTTTGCTGGAAGCACGGAGGATCTGATGACTTTGCTGATGGTTAAACCTTACAACAACAACAACAACAGCAACAACAGCAACAACAGCAACAACAGCAACAACAGCAACAACAGCAACAACAGCAACAACAGCAACAACAGCAACAACAGCAACAACAGCAACAACAGCAACAACAGCAACAACAGCAACAACAGCAACAACAGCAACGACAACGACAGCGACAGCGACAGCGACAACGACAACGACAACAACGACAACAACGACAACAACAACCATTGGGGTCATTATATCCCATTGTATCCTCACTATTGATGTGTTGTTACCTCTTCTATTTCCGTTCGTGAATTCACCCATTTATATAGTAATGTAAATAGGTTTTCCATTTTTCCCCTTGATGCATGGCCATAGGTTGGAATTAAATCCACCATGTTTGCTGGTTATCTCCCCCCAAACCCATCAAATCAATAAACATTCCCACCATGATCACCATGTTAATTGGTTGCATCCCCAATGTATACAAAGTGGTGCCCCCAATGTGTAATTTGGTCTATATACCCCATGAACTAGTTCGAAATACATAATATAGACCATCAAAATCCATAAGTCCTAATTATGTTAGCTATAAACCAACTTTGCAACCTGGGGCACCACCTTATAGTTGTTCTCTTAAGCGGTTTCTATGCCTGGCTGCATCCATTTGCATCCCATGGACTCCATGGACTCCATGGACCAGGATCTTTTTGTGCCCGAACTGGTCATGGGCCCGGCCAAACGGGCGGCCTATGATCCACCACCTGTAGGCGGTTGAAATCAGCGGTCGGAGTCGAGCATGGGACCATGGGACCATGGGAATTGAGCAGCAAAGATGGGTTTACACAGGAGAAATGCGACTTCGTAGGCGGTTGAAATCAGCGGTCGGAGTCGAGCATGGGACCATGGGACTTCAACAAAAAACATCGTCGAATTGAGGAAGAGGGGCATAGATCATCATAGATCAACCCCTAAACTGGCGAAGTGAAACATATTCGAGCATTCACCAGCAAGAAGCATTGCATCACTTGGGTATTGGTCAAAAGTCCTTGGACGCCCTTGGTCCAGCCCTGAGAAGATCTTGGCACAGGTGGCTTCCAACGGCCAGAGGTGCCAAAGCTTCCCAGGTGGGGTTCATTGTTTTTTTCGTTGGTACAAGGACAGCTGAAAGGCTGAAAGGAAGGCTTTAATGGAATAGAATTTCTTGGATTTTCTTGGCCATAAGTCGGCACAGATTTCAGCAAAAAATACATGTAATTGCTATATTCGATCAATCGCAGTCCAGGACGGCTTTGTGAAAAAACTCTACAGGGTCTTCGTCCTATAGTTTAATGCTCACCTATGTGGGTAAGGATAGCAACTGCAACATGAAGAGCAAATAATCCCCTCTCCTCAATCGACATCTTATGATTGTAGGGAGTACTGCAGTTTGTTGGTGCCATTCTTAGATTCAAATGGGGGGGGCTTCCGAAGTCATGAGGGGCCCTTGGGGTATCATCCAAGCCATGGCTACCCAAGGTTTGAGCAACACCCATACGAATCATGTAAAAATATCTGGCAATCAGATGATATGCCCGATTGACTGTGTGTTTTTTTTTTCGGCCCTTGGGTGGTTCCTGCCCACCAATCACTGAAACACCCAGCTTTTTTGCCTACTTATGATGATGGATCCATGATCACCGCCATTTTTACCATGAGACATCACCCTTTTGTATGATCACTGGCCCCTCAACCCATCAGCGATGGTTTTAGGCCTAAACACGTCTGTGGATGTACATTCCAGTGGATAAGTGGTTAAGTTGATGACCATAGCTACATAGTTTATCCAGTGATATATGTACACTATGATATGATATTCATATATATATATATATATTCTACTTATACGGATATTTTTTATGTACATATGTGAATGATTGCATATATATATATATATATACACACCAAATGTACCCAGTTATACCCAGTTACATTTGTGTTTGTTTAGAAGGTAAGGAGAGAGAATAAACACAGTAACTGATTGTGAGTGTCCCATGAAAGTGGCCATCTCGTTTTGGGTGTGGTTTCACCCAAAACAGTTTTGTTTTTTGGTCCAGTCGGGACCATCATCCCAACTGACTGCTTCCTATATAGACTGCTTGGTGGTTTGGAACGTTTTTTTTTTTCCCCATACCCTCTGGTAAATAAACATAGACCCTGAAAATAGCAAATTTTTAATGGAAACTAGTCTTCCAACCCCTATCTGCCAGGGTCTATGTTAATTTACCAGAGGGTATATTGAGTATAGTACTTAGTAACCCCAACTGACGAACTCATATTTTTCAGAGGGGTAGGTCAACCACCAAGCAGTAGATGTATCTGGGTACTTGTTTCCTTTTGACGTGGGTGGGAATTATATGGTGTTTGAGTAGTCTGACCACGTATATGCCATATGTATTCTAGAGTACATCCATATTTTATATCTATGTGATATATATATATATCATTTATCTATATGATATATCAATAGCACATATCTATATCATATATCCATAAGATATATCTATGTAACAAATACAATATGACAAAATAAGATATCTATATCACATGTATATAGAACATTCGATTTCTTGGAGAAAACCATCAAATGTCCAGGCTGGGGCCGGGGCTGGGCTCCTACAAGGGCAAGTGAGGAGCTCAATTTCGGTGTAGCGGCGCTTGTGCGAAGCCTGCAGGTGGAAATCATGGCTTTCTATAGGGTTTGTGATTGAAATGTATGGACATAAATGGACATATATGATATATATATATATGAGATGGAAATATGGAGCCATGAATTATATATACTTCTGTGGGTTCAGGAAAAGTCCAACCAAATTAGCTGACCCCCTTGCATCATTGGTTGATAACTGTATATATGAAATGATTGGTATCCTTATCTTTCAATGTTCTACTTGGATGTGACTCCCAGGTATCGTCAGTGGTATCATAACTCTATTCAACAGCAGTTTTTTGTTGATGGGTGCCTGGGTGACATATGGATGATAATAAAACACTCACTAACTAGGGTGCACATCAAAGTAGACTAGCAACATAGTGGGGCTGACAGCCAACTGCCTTCATTTGGACATGGTTTTGTCCAGAAGCCATTGAAGCCATCAATTGGATTTAAGGCCATCGATGATTTTCACAAAGTTGTTTGTGGTAAACATCAGAATCACTCCCTGCTTTCTTGGGAGTATGGTGTTGAAGACCCAAATAGCAAGATTGGGTAAGCAGGGATGGTTCATCATGGGATTTATCGCAGTAGTCGAATTGTGGCTAATTTTCAACTAAACATTCAACACTCAGAAATTATGCAAAGCTTGAAGAGTGAAGTTGTTGTTAGGTCATTCTCAACACTCGACGAATCTCAATAGCCTGAAAACACATAATTTGACATTGACATTTTTGATCTATCCTGAAATCGGAGGTAGGAGGCTAAGCAGCTTTCAACACCATGTCCCAGATTCACTTGGAGAGTCTGTCATTTTTTCAACCCCCGAAAGTTGGAACCGACTCCACTGCTGACAACCAAAAAAGCGTGCGGAGTAGCCACTGTACTAACCAAGCGGTGCGCAGTAGCCCTATTTGATGATCAATTACGCAGCTTATATATCATTGAAAATGGCTGTGTATAGCTTCAAATGGGGCCCCTGCCCTCCAGTTATCGCCATATTTTGATAGGGATGATAATGATGATTAATCAGTTGGGCGTTCCCCTAAAGTTTCAGACAAACCAAAATGGGATGATGGCCCGGCTTGACTTTCACATTTCATCTTTTTGGTACCAACCATGGCCATTGATGGCATTGATGGCATTGATGTTAACGTTGATGTTGGCGACATCGAGGCCTCGTCGTGCCGGGCCGGTGTTAAAGCTCCGAAGCCCGCGGCTGGTGTGAGGCGGGAAGGACATCCATGTGGGTATGAAACAATGGGTAATTGAATGATATTAAATGTTGTTCATAGGGTAACACAGCGATGTGGTCTGGCTCACATGAGGTACTTGAAGACCCACAAACGTGGTCCCTTTGCAACTGCAGCATCACAAATGGGGGTCACAAATTTGAGCCACACTGAATTCACAATCAAAGGACCGACACAAATTGGTCATTTGGTGCATTTGCCAACTAGGGGACCCTCCTGGCAATTTACAATAGCATGGCAACTAAAAATTCAAACCTTAACTGGGAAAAATAGAGGATCTACGGGTGAGTTTCCATTGCCAGCTTAAATGTGTTTCTCCCCATTTCTGGCAACAATCAATAAACGAGATTTCAACCCAACGAGATTGGGGAGGGAACCATCAAAGCTTCATGGTTTTTTAGATGATGTGTTGTCCTTTTTTTATTGCGATCCAGAATGTTTGATCTCACCCAAACAATTGTGATGGAACCACTGTTGCCACTGTTCCACTCCTCAGGACGTCACAATCAGGAAATTGAATTGCAAGCCAGATTTGCTATCAAAAACCTCTTCTTTGAGTAGGCAAATCAAGTATAAATGAACAATTTTCCAAACCCAGGATTCAGATTGACATCTGAACGATTTGAGCACTGCTTCGCAGAGGGAGAAGCGTTTCAGATTCACAGCAAAAAAACACGTATACAAAGGTGGCCCCTGCATTGAGCCTAGAGTATAAAGGATTTGTTTAATTATATTTATTAAAACAATATTTACTTGAATATACGTACTTGAATGGTCTTGAGAAACTGGATTCTATTCCCTTTAACTGAGAGATGGCAGACATTTGTGGGCCATTTCCAAACAGCCATCGATCCAACCCGCCAGGTTCTTTGCTGGACTCGGTCGCCAGATGTTTTTTTGCGCGAACATCAGAGCAGTGACCCGTGTGATTGATCAATGTGATTGGTGATCACTTAAGTGTAAATATCAAACTATTAATATTCATACAACCCTCGGGTAATTTGACATAGCCATGGTGATCGAATAAGTAAATAATTCAATTTTAATGTGCCAGCTTCCATAGCTCTATTGGTTTACTAGAGGGTAGTGGCCTGTGAGCATATTTATGATTTACCAACCCATTTTGATGTTGTGGTTGTGTAGTTGCACTTGACATAGTCACTAGAAACATGGGTACTGGTTCACGTCCAATGATGCGCGGATCATTTTTTTGCAGTACGTACCAACATGTGCCACTATACACCGAGGTTTTATGTAGCCAACCATCTGTGTTCCCTGAATCAGTTGTTTGTTTCATTCTCAGTTTTATTGCGTAGAGTTACATGCTACCATGGGTTGGTTGGTGATATACCTATGTAATTAGTTCGACTTCATCATTATTTGTGGACGGGCTCCACTACTTAGGTAGTGAAGAGGTTTCCACAAGTTTCCAATCAAAATTCAGCTATGTTCATCTGTTTTCAATATGTTAAGGGTCGAACTGTCGAAGTGTTAGTTTGGAGGGTCAGTTTACTGGAGGGCAAAAACCAATCATTGGTTGCCGGTTTCAAAATAGACAGCGTTTTTTCACGTTTTTTCGGAATGAGAATCAGTGAGATTCCCATTCTGTGGCCAAAAAAGATCGAAAACGCACTTGACGATCGACTCATAGAGGAGTCGATCCCCTCATTTCTTCGGTCGATTCTACCTTGGATGATGATCAACCACCCACCCCGTTGAGATCTACGCAAAAATGAAGGTCAGTTGGGGGTTCCAGTGGGATATAAGTAATATACATATACATATTTTGTATGTATATATATATATATATGTATTATTCATAAAAATTAAGTATATATATATATATACGTGGTACTAAGATTTCGATGAGTCCCTTGCTTGGAGTTTTGAGGTCCCTGCTTTGGAGTAGAAAAGAGGTGAGCGATGTGGCACGCGGAGGTGCATAGTTCTAGATTCTGGTTGAATTATTTTACTTGTATTTTTTTACATGTCTTTACATGCCTCCAATTTTAGGGTCGGTGTATGTCGGTGGGATGGATTTTGCTGCTGGTTTCTGCAAAAAATAAAGGGTCCCTTAGCCAGCCACACGGGTGGATGCAACCACATGTGACTAGGTAGGCCCTCAATCCATCCATTGAACAAAATGTGTATCTCACTCAAACACTCCAAACATGTTGGTGAGTCACGGTGAGTCTTCATTTTTTCTATACATTGGTAAATAGGTTCAAGCTCAAAGTATGAATGAGCTTCTCGACGGCCACTGGCCAAGGTTGTTTATTTTGACCTACCCCTCGTCATACAGCTGTTAGAGGTCCTCAAAAGACATATATATATATATATATTTTTTTTTTTGCGCTGTTCCTGGGTGACCGGATAACCTTCAAAACAACATAAATCAATGTTCCCTGGTGGTTTGCATTGGTGTTTTAGCATATACGGGATCCCTTACAGTGCTGATTTTTGTTGCATCCTTCTACAGGCGGTGCCAAACCACCACTTGCCTTGAAGCCTTGAAGGCTTTGGACATGGTAAGCGAAATTCATCCACATGAAATATGTAAAACACAACACATCCCACCTTATTTAGTCATGTTTAATAATGTGTACCGGGGTAAACCAACGCTTTTTTGCGGTACAGCGATTAGAAAAGAAGACATATCGGAATACAATGACAATTAAGTGTGCTTATCCCATGAAATATCACTCTCTAATTTCAGGACATGGAGTTTTGCCAAACTTGCACCCAGCTGCGTGACCGCACCGTGGTCTGTAGCATAGCAATCAGGTGCGTTGCACCACTAGCAATACATCCGGCAGTGATGCCGATGTTTCAAGTCATGTATGGGGTACCCATTCAAGTCCTCTAAAGTTGATCAATTAGTCATTTTGAATGGGGAAACCATCGGAAACCAACAGTGCCATGGGGTGCCCCATTTTTGCAAAACCCAATATACTATCTATTCTATTGTACCCAGAGCTGCAATGAGAGTTTGCCGGGACATTGATTGAACTTATAATCCCAACGCGGCTGTGGAAATACCAGACTGACCCTACACTTGCAGTGTCTGGGGGAAATATGGCCAACCAGCATACATTATTGAGTTGACGTTTTGATTCCATTTAAACCCCAAGTTTGGATTACACAGACTTGTTTGAAGTCCATATATACGATTATATTTGATACAAACTGAATGTCTGACATCAATACGTTTCAAGTCCGTTATGTAAAATTTTAAATTTCTTCGGGGTCGCCAATTGGCAACACTTCATCACTGCCGAGTCGTCCCTTTGCCGCGAAACGCGTCCGGGCGTTAATGTGGAACCGCTGCCTCGAGAGAGCTCTGTGAAGCAGAGGCTCTCCCACGCTGCGATGTTCAAGGCTTCGAAACTCAGCCCAAGATCAGGGAGTATCAATGATTTGGTGACAAAAATACAGTTGTTCCCAGGTGAGGGTCTCTAGATTTTAACAAAGGTGCATCTCCTTTCGTCCTTCCTTCTTCGCCAGCTCCGGATGCTGTGGAGTGGGTCTGGACCCCTGGACCCGGCCGCCATATCGTGAGCTCAGGAGGCTGTGGAGTGCGCCTGGGAACACAATAAATGCCAGAATGAATAGCTGAAAAGATGCTGGATAGAATGTCAGAATAGATGCCAGATAGAATGTCAAAAAATGTCAGAGCTTATGCCAGAAAGAATGTCATATAGAAATTATAGAATGTCAGAATATATATGCCATAATATATATATATATCCAGATGGTATGTCAGAAACTATGTCAAAATAGTGTGTCTGGGTGAGGATCACTCGAAGAAAGTATTTTTTAGTGGGTTCCGGCTTCGACGATTTTCCCAGCATTTTTTTAAATGGGATCCATCCAGAAATGGTGGGCCAATGGATGGGTTCACATCACTCAAATGATTACAGCATAATTTAACATCTTAACCAAGAAAAACGATGAGAAATTGCCTAGAGATGAAGGTGTACCGTAGTGGTGAGGCTATATTAACCAAATATTACCCAACTGGTTTAAGGGGGATGATTCTAGACCGATTTTTGGAGTATGTCAACTCCGACCTCAATCAACCAGTAGGTTTGGGGCCGACATCCTTGTATAATGATGATTGGAAGATCTTGGTAGGGTGGAATTATCTGAAGAACAGCACATTTTAGGTTGGTGACCCATTGCGATTTGCCCAGAAGATGTGGGGGTTGAATTCCAGATGTCGAAGCAGGGTGGCGTTTCTAGCGGCGGCATTTGGAACGCCTTCGTTGCAAAAGCAGGATCAGGCTGAATGGTGTAGAGCTGTACATGGGGATTGTCATAGATTCATAGATAATACACAGTTCATATCTAATCATATCTAATCTAATGATATAATATACAGTTATGTTATGTACTTGCACACTATACATATATTATATATATATAGACACGGTACATGTCACGGACCATCTGAATGTGGGTGAAACTCACCAAAAAGATAGAAACATGCTGCTAAGAATGACCAGGTGACCAGTTTGTTGTGGGTCCATAAAAGCACCACATCTTTGCCCCATCCGATGATATAGCCCCAAACTAGTGACAAATATTGTCCCCCGATCATATTAAACACCCCATTGTAGGGTCCCATGTGATTTAATGCTCTACATCCACCATGGTTTCTGGGGGGTGGAACAAATATGACCGGAGTAGATCAGAGCCTGAGACAATCACAGCATGTGCGAAACACAATGGGGTTTTCTTGTCAAATTGGATGGCTTCAAATCTATGTTGTGAGTTGAGTGGCTTCAGTTCTCATTTCTTTGCTGTCAACATAGCATGGATTGAATTTCTGATTGTGATCGCAAGGCCACCATTTTGGTTGGCTCGCACCGAAGTTTTTTGGTTGGTCCGCAGCAATCTTTGCTGCATTTTTCATGTCTTTGATTTTCCATCCAACAAGTGAGATGATGATCTGATGATCCCCATTGACTTCCGCATATTTTTCAGATGGGTGGCACAAATCTTCTGGTATGAATCAATACCTATTAATATCATTTTTAGAGGGATGAACATCCATTTACCAGCTGTTTTGTGGTTCACTAGGTACCAGGGTTATGACTCATAGCCAAATCTTCTTGGTAATCAACCAACTGTGCCATGTGTTTCCTGGACTACCCTCCGGTGTCATCGGTTCCCTGGCATCCAGCGAGCCACAAGACTGACACCGGGAGGGTAAACATAATGGTCGGTTACATGTTCCATCCCCATGATACATCATCATACCCCATCATATGATATATATATATATTATTATTATTATTTATTATTATTATGATTATTTTTTATTATTGTTATTTTTTATTACATATATATATATATATATCAACATTATCTTGTTATATCATGTTATATCCCATTTGAATCACCATTAATCACCGTCAAATTACTGTTAAATCACCATTGAATCACCATGAAATCGCCATTTGAATCCCAGTTCTTAGCCCTCGCAGGGATCCTTTTAAGGGCGAGGACATCCACGTGCATTTCCCGGCGGGTGGCATTCCAAAGGCCGGTTCAGAAATCCACGAAGAATCCACGATAATAGTAGTTTATTTCAGGTTAGTGAACGTTTCTTATAATTCACCAAATATGGGCCCTTTGTGTATATCATATGTATATACTGTATATGTATATATATATATGCGTATACATATATACATATATATATATATATATATAGATAAACCATAAATGAGGATATACTGAGAATATAATGGGTATGAGAAAAACACATGTCATGTTTTTTTGGTTAGCATTACTGGTGTTTTCACCAACAATCACGGGAATTATGGGTCTTTGTGGATGGTTTGTGTCCAGAAATGGTGTTTTTTTGTGCAACATGTGAAACACCATATGATGATATAAAATCCATTACTAAAGAGGGATATAAAGGGATATAAAGGGATATAAAGGGATATAAATAACTTTATGGAATGTAAAGAGGATTAATAAGATTTGATTTGATTTAAGGGATTAAGGGCTACACTTGGATAATCCACATGACGAATCAAGTTAGATATCTGGGTTTGTCCAACCAAATTCAGTGAGAAAGAGATGACCTACAGAAATCAGGAGAGATCCCAATCTGACGTGGGAAGCATGGCGGAATGGGTCTGCAAAATCCACTGCCAAGTTCAATTGAGCACAAATGCAAAAACAAGTGGAACATGTTTGCCAGGTTGGATTCCCTGAGAGCAACTAAAATTTATCACAGCCATAGAGGTTTCTAGCTGTGCCGGGAGATGTTGTGCCAGGATGGACCATCGGCAGGGGTTGCCGTGCTGCTGGCACTTGCTTCACTGATTCTAAACAGGTGCGAGGTGCAGGGTGGTGTCACATGTGTCATCCAGATTCATCCGTTTTGATCATTTACTTTTGTTGGGAATGATTGATCCACATGTGGCAAACAAGACCTTCTTGGGTCAGGGCTGCTCAACTGTTATCCTTGAATTGGAATAATTGTCAGAGGTGCTCGCAAAGTCATGAGATTGGTTCTGTCGATCCACCACTACAGTGGCGTGCAAATTCCAGCGTCTAACTTTCGTCAATATGCGACCAATTGTTGTCCACAATCGTTTCGCAAGTACTTTCAGAACCCTGATGATTTTGGATGGATCACAACCTCCAAGCCAGAGGCTGTATGGTTCGAGCTACATAGTATCTTGCGCTCTGTTGGATAACTCTGCCTCTCTCTCTCACTCTCTCTCTCTCTCTCATCGTACGATATTACACATTCATAATCATCCGTATTGCACTTCCAGAGCATTACAACACATACAGTAATAAAAATCATTGTCACGACTATATTAACTTATCTGAACTATACAATATATATATATATACATATGTATATAATATGTATATACAATATATACATTATATATATTATATGTATATACAATATATACATTATATATATATCAATACAATATACTGTATATATATATATATCAATATGCAATACTTTCATGTGTATATATACATACCCAGTGAAAAACACCGTCTTCCTCAGGCCAGTTCGAAGCGACACTGCGGTCACTGGCGAGGTGACTTTGCGAGGTGCGCGTTTTGGTGTTAGGGCAGTAGAACATGGGGATGAAAAATCGTTGGAGACCGACCAATATCGTAACGGGTGAATAAACCAAGAGTATATGCGTAATAATGTTATCTATAATATATATATATATATGATATATTATGATATTATAATATACATATATATATAATATTCTTCTCTCCATCTCTGGGGCTCTATTCAAAGGGGTGCTAATCAGAGTCTTTTTGCTAAATTATCTTAATTTATCTTGTTTTATGATATTTTAAAATCGATGGAATTGGGCCCAATGTTTTCTATGAAAACATATTTTTTCCTATGAAAAACATTTTTTTCCTATGAAAAAAAAATCTATGAAAAAAACAAATTTCTGCGTTGTGAG
>CAMXCT020000332.1:230000-232485 GCA_947184155.2 Cladocopium goreaui
ATTCAAATATATTTGCCTACATTTGGTGCTTTGATAATATTACTACACATGAATGATTTGGGCATATCATTCTCCGGAGATATCAAAGTCGTCCAATTGTTGATTGTTTTCCACAAGAACCAGCAGGGAATCCAGGAATCCTTTTTCAGTGCTTTGGGCCATATTTATGGAGTTCGGCTTTGGTTAAAAACAACAATCAAACACATCCCATTGAATCCTCAATAGAACTCTATAGTGTGGTCGAATTCTGCAACAGCACAACATCATTTATACATTGCTGGGTGTGTTTTCTTAGTGTTTGTTTTTCCTAGATCATCTAATTGCATCAATCATAGAACTTTGCAGTGGGATCTACAACAATTTACGTTATTTTCATGTGTTTTTTTCATTGTTATTTTCATTGGAATCATGATCCCCCAGTGTTGCAAGACCCCGACCAATCTTCGTGTTCCCCCAATTGTATCCATGTGTCAAGGTGTTGGTGGTCACAAGCACCATTGTGTTTGGCCTGTGTTTGGCTGCAATGACGGATATAGAATGATATAGACATGGATACGATCGTTTACACCGCCCTCAGAATAGATGGCCCAACTCAAGATTCTGAGCCATCTACTTTGACAGCAGAGTAATTGTTTAACTCATAGGATCTCCCGCCAAGGAAGACAGTCGATGAAGCCTTGGACTGGGCCCGGAGGGGCCCCGTTTTCTGTGGGACTGTCGACTGGGGCTACCCAGAACAACAAGTGCCCTGAAACGAGGTGGGAAGATAGACAATCATATACATATTGATACGTTGATATAGTGTGTATAATATATATATGTATATATGTATATATTTACAATATCTACATATTATATATATATAACATTATATTACAAGGTCATAAGTCTAGGATGTTCTGGGAAGTTGGAAGATCTCCTAAGTCCAATGTGGTTGTGCCCCAAGAATATCACCCCCCCAGCCACATGGGCTCAATGCCCCTCATTCGACCTTCCATGGTTTTTACGAACGTGGATAGATTGGAGCAACTAAAATTAAAATGACCATGACATGTCTGAAATGAGAGAACATGCATCCAACCTAATTAAGATCTTGATAAGAGTATAGCGACCAAAAAAGTACAGTCCATGTGAAGGGGCAGCCACCAATTTCATGTCCCAACAAATCAGTTTTGTGAATTAGAATCCAGCGCCTTAGGTATACTCTAAAATAGCTGGTTAATGGATGTGTATTCCCCCACATATGGTCATAATAGGTTTTGACCCATCCCCATATGTCGGAATAGAACCATTTGCTTTGCTTAATCTCCTTGGTATACACTCTGATTGTCGAACCTGGCAACGGACGTTCCAATTATTTGACAATGCTTTTATTTCATTTTATTTCCTGGTTTCATGAAGGGATTTGCCATGGTCAAGTTTGTTGAGTAGCTGGCCAGATTGTCACCCCAGTATGATGGTTAAAGCTCTCCTTTGCTCCTTTGCAAATGGGTACAACCTCATCGCTTATCACTTAAGTATCATCCCCAAGAAAAGGGGTTCCAAAACACCCAAGATCTGAGTACACATTCTCAACTCGCAAACGAAATGGATCTTCTAATTATCATTGGATTATCTAGGTAATTTGCCCATGTGACTTACCCATTAACAGCTTATTTTTATATTGATTTTTGTTACTAAATATGACCAGTTCCTATTGATGTCGCAACGACCACGACCCAACCAGTTGTCGTCACCACTCGCCAGGTCTTCGGCTCGACCCTGCAAGTGGACAGCGGCGTCAGCGCCAATGAGGCAACAGAAGGCAGAGTGGCCCCTTTCAGCATGAGGCCGGGCGTCGCTGCTGAAGATTTGCTGGGTGATTTGCTGAGTGATTTGCAGGGCTGTAGATTTGCTGAGTGATTTGCTGAGTGATTTGCGATTTTCCGGGAAATCACGGTAGGGAAATTGGGGATTATATGTGACATACTATGACGTCATGTTTTAGTTTTGCGGGGTGCCTTCAGCAAATCCAAGATATACATTCAATTTGATATAAGCTATGGTTGAGCTTGAAATCCATTCCAGGAACAAGGTCGTTTCCAGGTGATGACGACCATCGACGAGTGTGTTTTTGGGAAGAGTTGAAACTAGCAACAACGAAATGGTTTGACATATTTCACGAACCAAGCATTTTCGGCAGCACTTTGGCGCTTTTTGCGTTTACAAGGTTTATAACAAAGGTTACAACCATTTACAGTCACTTAGCGGAATCCTCGCAGCTAACCACTTAGCAGGACTTATAACCACTTAACTCAGCAAATCCTCGTGGCCAGGAAAATGCACACGAGGGACCCAAAAAAAATCCACGAGGCGTTGTACAAACCACGGTTTTAGGTAGGCAGGAAATTCAGGTGCTCAAGTACAAGTGTTGACCTGCGCGAAGGACTTGTACCACAAAAACCAAAACAGGTATTGCACAAATCCGGGGAATTCAGCTGCTGAA
>CAMXCT020000332.1:232585-240085 GCA_947184155.2 Cladocopium goreaui
ACTTATCTGAACTATACAATATATATATACATATGTATATAATATGTATATACAATATATACATTATATATATTATATGTATATACAATATATACATTATATATATATATCAATACAATATACTGTATATATATATATATATCAATATGCAATACTTTCATGTGTATATATACATACCCAGTGAAAAACACCGTCGCCCTCAGGCCAGTTCGAAGCGACACTGCGGTCACTGGCGAGGTGACTTTGCGAGGTGCGCGTTTTGGTGTTAGGGCAGTAGAACATGGGGATGAAAAATCGTTGGAGACCGACCAATATCGTAACGGGTGAATAAACCAAGAGTATATGCGTAATAATGTTATCTATAATATATATATATATGATATATTATGATATTATAATATACATATATATATAATATTCTTTCTCCATCTCTGGGGCTCTATTCAAAGGGGTGCTAATCAGAGTCTTTTTGCTAAATTATCTTAATTTATCTTGTTTTATGATATTTTAAAATCGATGGAATTGGGCCCAATGTTTTCTATGAAAACATATTTTTTCCTATGAAAAACATTTTTTTCCTATGAAAAACAAATCTATGAAAAAATATTTTTTCTGCGTTGTGAGGTGTGGGACAAGGTCGTTGCGCAGAAGGGTGCCCTGCCCCCTTCTAAAAGTAGTATTGGAAGCAAAAAATCGGCCAAAAAAAAAATATGAAAAAATATTTATTATTATTTTTTTTTATTTTTTCTATTTTTTTATATTTGTTTATATTTATTATTATTATTATTTTTTTATTTAAATTAAAATATGACCAATATTTTCCATTTTGGGCTACCTCAATGCATTTTGTTGCTTGTTCGTAGCCAAATTGCCTCTGACCTTTGCAAAGCTGAATAGCATCCCTTTGAATAGGGCCAGGGGGCCTTTGAATGAAATATGTACATAGAATGGAGATGCCCGATCCAGCGACCACCTTCCAACTGCATGCTTTTTTTTTTCGGTTGAGGTTTCAAGTTGTTTGTGGCCACAGCCCAGGTCACGTTTTGCCTGTGGGAGGCATTCGTGATAAGGTTCTGACCTGGGGGGCAGTTGCTGGTTAGCGGTTCTGAAATGTCATTGGATCATTGGATATCGATTCATTGAAGACTTGGAATCTGGCAGATCCCCATAGTTTCACTTTTTGTTTAACCGTTAGTCGGTTTGTCCTCCATTTTCACATTGAACCTGGGGAGTTCATCCATTGAATCCAGCCAGAACCCAGGCTGATCGACCATGATTTCTATCGGTGATTTGAGAGGTTCTTTTTTCGACAGTTCATGCGGATATTCGTTTGCATGGGTCAAAATCTACAGTCCAGGAGACAACACGTTTTGGGTACTTAATATTTAGATAACACAACTTACTTACTTGTTGATTCCATGTGTGAATTCCATCACATATACCTGGAATGCACATCACCTGTGTTTTGGAGGGTTTGACCCACGGAAATGGAAGTTTAGTGATCGAACATAGATGTCATTTGGGTTCTAAGTATATGGACTTTTCTATGTTTGTATAGAAATTACTTGTATATCTATATTATAAATTACTATAATATATTATACATATATGTGCAGTATAATATTATATATATAATTATATATATATATATCATTCAGATTACGTGTGTGTATATATATAATTATATATAATATATTGCTGTAAAGCATTTGCATATATGTATTTGCATATCATACGTACGTATCTATATACAGTATACGCACATCTATGTACGTATGCATATCATATATAATGTATGCATAGTATATGTATATACACCCCTCTGCCTTGTGGCCCAACTTCCGCCGTAGGTCCTGGCTGCAATCCGCGGGGGAGTCAAACATGTCCTGCTCCCTGTGGCGAATAAGCGCCATGTTCTCGAGGAGAACCAGGGAATGAGTTTGTCTCAAAATTGGTGATGCCTCAACATGGTTGTTTTCGATATCATGGTATTGTTATTATCACTACTCGTTTTGTCATTTATCATCATTATTTTATTTATATTGTTATAAACATGTTTGTTTTTTGTTTGATTATTCTTAGTTAGTGTTGTTATAGATTATTGTCGAAAAACATGTGTTATATTTATATTTCATAGTATTGTTTATGTTATATGTCCCACTCAGTCTCCGACAAAGTTTAACTGGGGCTTTCACAACGACAAAGTTTAAGTTGGTCTTTGGAAGCGACATGTGTTTACTGGGCATTATCAGGCCCAATGAGTACTAGTATAAATATATACCGGACTCAAGAGTTTCAAACAAATCCCACTCCAAACCCAGAGCGTGAAAAGTGCGTGAAACGACCGTGAAAAACCCGTGAAAAGACAGTGAAAAACCCGTGAAAACCAATCAAAAACTTGAGCATGGAAACCACATATTTTTATTCAGAATTTTGAGGATTGATTTACGGATTCGCTTAGGCTCAGGGGAAAGGTCACCCTTTCTTGACCTTCAGTATGGCCAAATGGTATATATATATATATATATCAGCAGTCAGTGAGTGTCTTTAAGTAAAGTCATGGCTTTACTTGGACGACAACGTTTAACTTTGTTCTTGGAAGTAGTGGGTGTTGTCGTTGTCGTTGTCGTTGTTGTTCTTGTTGTTGTTGTTGTTCTTGTTGTTGTTGTTCTTGTTGTTCTTGTTGTTGTTGTCGTTGTTTGTTGTTTTTTTGTTAGTTGTTAAGTTGTTTGTTTGTTGTTGTTGTTGTTGTTGTTGTTGTTGTTGTTGTTGTTGTTGTTGTTGTTGTATATATACATGTATTATATATAATCTTTATAGTTCCCTTATAGATAAATAAATATATATATATATAAAGGGAACTTGAGAGGCACCAGGTGCCCGTTTAACATCATTGTTTAAAATCGTCCAATTGCTTGCTCTCTCCGTTGCTGCAGGATATTCCGGCCAAATCTTTAGAAGGAGTTGAGATCCATTATTTGCCTCTCAGCTACGATTGAGAGGGACAGAGAATGCTTCAGACCCGTGGTGGTGGTAGTTATATTCAAATATATTTGCCTACATTTGGTGCTTTGATAATATTACTACACATGAATGATTTGGGCATATCATTCTCCGGAGATATCAAAGTCGTCCAATTGTTGATTGTTTTCCACAAGAACCAGCAGGGAATCCAGGAATCCTTTTTCAGTGCTTTGGGCCATATTTATGGAGTTCGGCTTTGGTTAAAAACAACAATCAAACACATCCCATTGAATCCTCAATAGAACTCTATAGTGTGGTCGAATTCTGCAACAGCACAACATCATTTATACATTGCTGGGTGTGTTTTCTTAGTGTTTGTTTTTCCTAGATCATCTAATTGCATCAATCATAGAACTTTGCAGTGGGATCTACAACAATTTACGTTATTTTCATGTGTTTTTTTCATTGTTATTTTCATTGGAATCATGATCCCCCAGTGTTGCAAGACCCCGACCAATCTTCGTGTTCCCCCAATTGTATCCATGTGTCAAGGTGTTGGTGGTCACAAGCACCATTGTGTTTGGCCTGTGTTTGGCTGCAATGACGGATATAGAATGATATAGACATGGATACGATCGTTTACACCGCCCTCAGAATAGATGGCCCAACTCAAGATTCTGAGCCATCTACTTTGACAGCAGAGTAATTGTTTAACTCATAGGATCTCCCGCCAAGGAAGACAGTCGATGAAGCCTTGGACTGGGCCCGGAGGGGCCCCGTTTTCTGTGGGACTGTCGACTGGGGCTACCCAGAACAACAAGTGCCCTGAAACGAGGTGGGAAGATAGACAATCATATACATATTGATACGTTGATATAGTGTGTATAATATATATATGTATATATGTATATATTTACAATATCTACATATTATATATATATAACATTATATTACAAGGTCATAAGTCTAGGATGTTCTGGGAAGTTGGAAGATCTCCTAAGTCCAATGTGGTTGTGCCCCAAGAATATCACCCCCCCAGCCACATGGGCTCAATGCCCCTCATTCGACCTTCCATGGTTTTTACGAACGTGGATAGATTGGAGCAACTAAAATTAAAATGACCATGACATGTCTGAAATGAGAGAACATGCATCCAACCTAATTAAGATCTTGATAAGAGTATAGCGACCAAAAAAGTACAGTCCATGTGAAGGGGCAGCCACCAATTTCATGTCCCAACAAATCAGTTTTGTGAATTAGAATCCAGCGCCTTAGGTATACTCTAAAATAGCTGGTTAATGGATGTGTATTCCCCCACATATGGTCATAATAGGTTTTGACCCATCCCCATATGTCGGAATAGAACCATTTGCTTTGCTTAATCTCCTTGGTATACACTCTGATTGTCGAACCTGGCAACGGACGTTCCAATTATTTGACAATGCTTTTATTTCATTTTATTTCCTGGTTTCATGAAGGGATTTGCCATGGTCAAGTTTGTTGAGTAGCTGGCCAGATTGTCACCCCAGTATGATGGTTAAAGCTCTCCTTTGCTCCTTTGCAAATGGGTACAACCTCATCGCTTATCACTTAAGTATCATCCCCAAGAAAAGGGGTTCCAAAACACCCAAGATCTGAGTACACATTCTCAACTCGCAAACGAAATGGATCTTCTAATTATCATTGGATTATCTAGGTAATTTGCCCATGTGACTTACCCATTAACAGCTTATTTTTATATTGATTTTTGTTACTAAATATGACCAGTTCCTATTGATGTCGCAACGACCACGACCCAACCAGTTGTCGTCACCACTCGCCAGGTCTTCGGCTCGACCCTGCAAGTGGACAGCGGCGTCAGCGCCAATGAGGCAACAGAAGGCAGAGTGGCCCCTTTCAGCATGAGGCCGGGCGTCGCTGCTGAAGATTTGCTGGGTGATTTGCTGAGTGATTTGCAGGGCTGTAGATTTGCTGAGTGATTTGCTGAGTGATTTGCGATTTTCCGGGAAATCACGGTAGGGAAATTGGGGATTATATGTGACATACTATGACGTCATGTTTTAGTTTTGCGGGGTGCCTTCAGCAAATCCAAGATATACATTCAATTTGATATAAGCCATGGTTGAGCTTGAAATCCATTCCAGGAACAAGGTCGTTTCCAGGTGATGACGACCATCGACGAGTGTGTTTTTGGGAAGAGTTGAAACTAGCAACAACGAAATGGTTTGACATATTTCACGAACCAAGCATTTTCGGCAGCATGAGCACTTTACCAAAAATTCGAAGATTCGTTGAACGACAATGTGGGTAGATAGGGAAATATCATGAAATATCAATAGATGTCATCATACAGTGACTCTGAGAGCAACCAAAAGTCAATGAACACATAAAATCACCATGGTTTTTGAAGCAGAATGCTGGGCAGTGGACTCACCCAACTTGCGTAAAGGGTGCTTTGCCTTTTGGCCGAAGACTTTGATTTTTTTTACACACGTCCAGAGATTTCCAGAGTCATTTGAGTCTTTGGAACTTGGACACGTTGTTCACTTGGGCAGGTCTCGGCTCTGAGGCAAGATTCGGGTGGATTCTGTTGAGAAAATCAATGGACCAACTCCGATTTTTCCATGGAAACTCTAATCCCTTCCCAATGGTAACATATTCAGTACGGAATTGCGATGTCTTTTTTTGATCCCGTCCCCCGTGGTAATGTGCTTTCTCTTTACGGGACTCCAATACATGAATAGATTCTAGATCCAAGTATTACAGTAAACCAGGGGCTCGTTCTGGGGCCGTATTTGATATGGGAGGACGGGATTTGTTTATTTTTGGAGCTATGAATGGGTGAATCTGACCGTTTGAAAGCGACTTGACCGGTAATTAAAAATGGTGGAAAAATGGTAAAAATGGGGGTTGAGTCCAACAAAAGATTCAACTGTCTACACAAATCAACTCATTGCAATTTCCGCACATGTTTGGTGAATGCACTTCAAACTCATTCTCGTTTTGTTGCTGTCAACAATTCCTTTTTTGATAGCCCGGATAAAATTGACTGACATATTAATTTCTGATGTTTTTGCGAGTAGTATCTAAGACAGGTTTTGTTCTATATTGTGCCTGGTTCATATGGGTAGTGCTGACCCAATTGTATATTATGGATAACCAGTTCTTGACCACCTACAAGGGTCGTGGTGTATTTTTCAGGATAGAGGGTTTCAAGTGGTACAGAACATATATTTGAACGATTCTTCAAAACTGTAGGTCAATGGCACAAGATTGGACACACTCAGGGGGAGGGAGAGAGAGAGAGAGAGGGAGAGAGAGAGCCAAAGGAATCATTGCAACAGACAACTGACAACCACAAAGTCTCGAAATCATGAGTATCATGTGTTGATCTTTGATATCTTTTTGTTTGACTACCGGAGTGGATCAGGAAGTATATTTAGCTACTGCAGGGCTGCAGAGTTTATATGACAACATATGTGTGCAAGTTCTCGCCCGGCCATGGACAGGACTGATGGGGTGCACGAAAGCGAAAACTTGTGATCGCAATGGCACTGTTTCAGTGCAATCATTCGAGAACATACTAGTGAAATTTGGTGAATACCTGAGGGTGCCAGCCACGTGTTGGCATGGGCCCTCCAAATCTTAGCCGCCAACAAGCCTCAATAGGGCTAGGGGGCAAAGAAGAAACTTCCAAAATGTGTTTTATCCTGCAAATATCGATGCAGTTCTTAGTTTTAGTCAAAAGTATTTTATGTATTTTCCCACCTGCCAGGTGAGGGTTGTTAGATTTTATCAGAGCTGTTCTCCTCCTCCGCCTCCGCATCCTCCTCCTCCATCTCCTCCGCTTCCTCCTCCTCGCAGTCCAGATCCCAACCGCGACTTCCAGATCGAAGTCCGCCTCCTCCTCCTCGCAGTCCAGATCCCAACCGCGACTTCCAGATCGCAGTGGGCACTGCCGGACCTCAACAGCGAATTCCAGATCGCAGTGGGCACTGCCGGACCTCAACGGCGAATTCCAGATCGCAGTGGGCACTGCCGGACCTCAACCGCGACTTCCAGATCGCAGTGGACACTGCCGGACCTCAACCGCGACTTCCAGATCGCAGTGGGCACTGCCGGACCTCAACCGCGACTTCCAGATCGCAGTGGGCACTGCCGGACCTCAACGGGAAGAATGTGAGAAAAGATGTCAGATAGAATGTCAGAAGAATATTCTCAGTAAATACCAGAAAGAATGTCGAAGATATCCAGATAGAATTTCAGAAGTATATGGCCCAGAAAAGAATAAATGCAAGAAAAAATGTCAGAATATAATTCCAGAAAGATGGTCAGAAGATTATGTCAGATAGAATGCCAGAAGATATGCCAGATAGAATGCCAGAAGATATGTCAGATAGAATGCCAGAAGATTTGCCAGATAGAATGCCAGAAGATATGCCAGAACATATGCCAGATAGAATGCCAGATAGAATGCCAGAAGATATGTCAGATAGAATGCCAGAAGATATGTCAGATAGAATGCCAGAAGATATG
>CAMXCT020000332.1:245085-267244 GCA_947184155.2 Cladocopium goreaui
CCCAAAACTAGCTATATTGGCGTTCACCAGGGTTTCCAGGGTTTTGACACATAGCCATACATAGCCATATTATCCCGAGCTAAACATTATCATCTGGTCCGATTTTTTCGCACACTATCCAAGATCAGCCTGGAGGGTATATTGACTGCACCGGAAGCAACCAAAAGCCATTCCCCTAAAATGAAACACCCCATATGGGCAGCCAAAATGAACAGATCCAATACACAACAACAAGTGGTTTCAGGGGGGAATGGGATATTATTTATATATATATATATATATTAATGTTATTACATATATATATATACACAATATTTATATGATCATTATATATATATATACATAGACATGGTTAATGAAGCGAGAATCGGGTCAGGTGCTGATCAGGTGCTGTTCCAGCTGTCGGTATGTCTCAAGTGGGCCCCTAGGACTAGGTTTTTGCGCAACTGGCTTTGATTCAGATATTCAGATATATTATATAATAATATATGATATATTTGATGTTTATCTATCACCAATTTTTAAGTCAAAGATTTCGAACTCTGGTGAATTAAATTTTTGGTGTGTGCTTCAGCTCCCATTTTTCTCACATTTTTCTTGGCCCAGGCCATGGCCAAAGCTGCCCCAAAGCCGAAGACCGGGGCAACCCGGTGGAAGCCTCAGTGCCGGAGAGTGCCACCATTGTAGAGGTACTGTCATGGGAATATATGAACCATTGGAAAATTATGGAACAAAGTGATTTCACCTGCAAAAATGGGAGGCAGTTGACCACCCCCTGTACTACTACAGCTGAATATGCATTTTCCAAGCGCCCCAACAGCCTAATCTTAACCATTTATCACCAAACTAATATTAGAGTGGATCCTTTTGCGCGTCCCCGAAGTCATGTGGATCAAGTAGCAAAGCGAGTGCACTTGGCCCGGGGGCCACATGCAAGTTCAGTTTGGAAGGATTTTGGACATGTTCGGAGAGCCTGGAATAGAGACCAAACTGTGAAATTTACACAAGAAGATCACACATGATCATAAAGAATCATACAGATCATTTTGTTTACTTGGTTTACTAGTTCAGGCAGGGGTTCTTCATTGCCAGCCAACATCCTGTAATTAGGTGACCCACCGCATCCCATCGCCCTTGCCAGGTCGCCAATAGCTGAGTTGCACCGCAGTGTGAAACGCCGTGTTTCTGAAAAAGATGCGCAATCTCCAGTGCCATGTCAAGATTTGCTAATAACTTGTTCCTTCGACAAACGCGAAATGTATATTGGGGGAAGGCAAAATGGTGGCTTAGTACATGGTTATATTGGGATTTAATATGAGATTTTTGAGCTGATCGATGATAGCTGAACCATATAGATGCCCTCTTTCATCCTTTTTCCAGTGGTTGGTTGGTTGGTACACAATTGTAACCCCCCAAAAAAAGATAGAACATGATAGAACAGTAATGAACAGTCCTTATTTCAGCATCGAAATCTCGGTCGGAGTTGAGGCCTACGAAGGCGCGAGCTTGCGGACCTGGCTGTGGAATTTAGGTATACCCCGCTGTGATTGCTATATTGAAAATGATAGTGGGTTTAAAAAAAATAGTTTTATTTGACTATAGACTATAATTATGATAATGAAAAATAGTTTTGCAAACTATGGGCTAATTAAAACTATTTTTGGACAAAACCACATCCTCAATTTAAGGTGGAACCACCATTTATGATGTTTAGAAGATGATCTTTCGAATTCGATGATGTTCACTTTGAGGTTATGAGATTTAGCAGATCCGAAGCCCAATTGACTGGGCGAGGTCCTAAGGTGGAAGAAGAACTTCTGCAAAATTGGTGAAATTCACCAATGTAGAACCAAGGACAGAAATCATGCCAGGGAATTTTCGCAATCCAAACTCCCCATGCCATGGTGCCACAGATTGGCCGAGTCGGGTGATGTCTCTGAGGGTCCCAACAAATGCGCTGGTCCCCAAGTCTGGTTGGTTGCAAATGTTTATGGTCCATCATTCCTCGAGTAACGATCCCCATTATGACTTTCTTTCAGAGGGATGTGTGGCTCAGTTACCAGTGCTTGTATTGTTCAGTGGGGTACACTGGTGATTCAACTTGATTTGAGCAGCGTCAAAAACCTCCAAGTAAGAAAGTTATATGGGGATGAAACTAAGTTGGGCCGCAGAAGTGAAACCCACGTCTGCGGAAGCGTGCGGAAGCGCTTGCGGAAGCAGACGCTGATCGTCCGATCGCGGAAGGGCCTCGGAAGATGATCTCATGACGAGCTTGTTTTCGCGGAAGCTCCGCGGAAGCAGAATCAACTTACCAATCATCCGCGGAAGCTGAAACTGTCGTCGCGGAAGACAAGTAGGATTAGAAGAATTAATGACATCACCCCGGTGCCACTGGCTCAGTGGATTGGAAGAACCATGGTATAGAAACCCCTGGGTCATCAATCGCTGGGAAATCCCCGAGCTAAATGGAGGTTTTGACTGGCAAAATCATCGAACCAAACGGAGGATTTAATCCATTCCCATGTCCGAAAAAACCGGATCCGGAGAGTGCATAAATGCAGTATGTACCCGAAAAAACCAAGCGGCAAGAAAAACCGACACATCATGGGTTTGTCTCAAAATGCGGAAAAAGGGATCATCCCCAATTTCGGATGGCTGACAAATTATATTCCCCTTAATATCCCATGATACGATTTCAGTGGTCGGTTTTCACGACATAATTCATTGGTATTTGATCCATGATTGGCCCAAAACATGGCCGGTATACCGCCCAGCCTCCCAGTTGTGGCCAACGGGGATTATGATGATCAACCGAAGTGGTTAACCCGCCGTTTAACCCGCCCCCATATTCTGGAACTGTTTGTTGGACTGAAAACAATACAAGATGCTAAACAGAAAGTAAACTATCCAGATTCAGCAATAACAACTATAGCCAAAAACGATCTAAAAGCATTCTCAGATAATATACCCTGTAATCAAACATATAGTATAATTGGAAATCCCCCATTGATCATCTTACTAGCTATAAAACTCTATTTCGGTCGTGGATTTTCCAGGCCAGCACAGCCCCGGCAGTCCAGCCACCCCCACCAGCAGCTGTACCTGGGCCATCGTATGACCAGACGCAGGTGGGGATCGCCTATGTGTACAACTGAGTGTGGAAATCATGGGGGTATCATGCAAGGTGGTGCCATAAATCTGGGTAAATTTCATCACGACCTCACGTCGCGACCGAGCCCTGGAATCATTCATCGTTTATGTTAGGGGAATCATCCCCAAATGGCCGCACTATTCAGGTTAGTGAAATATTGTAATTTACCCAGATAAATGGGTTATAATTCCATTAACTATAGATATATCACTGTATCCCCTAAACTATAGAAAAATTGGACTTCTAAACCAACTTAGCAAACTATGGGGCACCACCTTGTGGGGATTGTTAGGTACTTGGGATTTTAAATTTTAGATGATTTTAAGCTCGCTATGTTTTTGATTTGGGGTTTCAATGCGGATTTAAGCACCGTAAAGCCCTTTTTAGTGGGGATTTAAATGGATTTAAGCATCACAAAGACAGAAGCACTCCTTTTAGACCATGGTCTCCCCTAATTAAAAAACATCATATAAATTCAATCCATGGCTTTTTTTGTGGGGGAAAATGTGCAGGGTGATGATTATGACAGCTTTAATATAGCTATGAACAATTGATGAATTACTTTCCTATTAAACAGGTTTGTTGTTCATAGCAGTGTTGGATTTTCAGAGGGTATTCGAAAACCAACAACCTGGGTTTGCTCAAGATGCTCTTTGATGACGCGTTGTTTTCCCTATTGAAAATCCACCATTTAGTTAGTCTGTAGTTTTTTTTTTGGGGGTGGGGGCTTCTCAAGCTAAGTCAAAACATGAAGATGATGTGGTTTATTTCAAGTGATATTTCAAGAGAAGTTGCGAATGGCCCATGTTTTAAAACTGGTTAGTTGCGAAAACCGTTTTGAGGCCTCCATTTTCCTAACGCTGGGAAGGCTGGCTAGGAAACTCCTATCGCCATGGATGGCTGGTGGAATCTCCCGATTGCCCAACAGAGGTTTGAAACGTAGCAGCAATAGAATTTATATATATAGAACTGATACAATGTAGGCTGCCTAATAATAACCCCCCCCTAAATTGTTGATTTGTTTTTTTTAAGGGGCGGGGGGGTCAGCATTCCAATAGTAAATTCCTGGAACCCAATAGTAAGCTCTTCTTGGAATCTGTCTGGATACTATACCATGCCCTCTGGACAAGGTCAGAATATGAGTTTTTTGGCAATACTACAAGTAAATTAGGCTAATTGACTTTTTGTATTGGAGAAAAAACTGGAGTTGGGAAAAAGTTTCTACTATTGACAAGGTATCATTATTGGCTAGACAACATTAGAATCAATACGGGATTGATATAGAATTGATAATGTACCATCAATACTAATTCAAACTAATAACATCTATGATCTATAACAATACCTAAATGATCCAAAATGACGAGTTCTGCACACAGCTGCGAGGCCGGTTCCGGAACTTCGGGTGGTGGCATCATGTGCGCTGCTTGTGACTCTGAAACTTTGCTGTTCGCGCCAGGGCACATGCGGAAATCCGCTGATCCATTAAGAACTTGTCTAGTCTATACATGTCTATACAATTACCCTCTGATTATTTAACATAGCCCATAGCCATTTGAACGTGGCCCATTTATAGATGATTTTCCTATATAGGAAAACCATATATATATATACATATTAATATAATATATATATATATATTGAAATCACCATTTAGTTCGGGAGTTTTCCATAGCTACGTTAAATAAGCAGAGGCTAATCCTCATTCCCCAGGGGTTGACCCATCACTGCAGGTACCAAATCCTGCTTGGCATGGGCAGCATGTTCGGCGTCCAGTCCCCAGGGATGGCGATTGCGCCCTGTTGTTTCATGATTGGTTCGGAGGTTATACATCATCAATTGTGATGAATCATGAACCCAACAGGGATTCATAGTGATTGATGGGGACAGTGATTATAATAGTAATTCTCCTGGAATTGCTGAGTCCATTGTTTGACTTATTTTCTCACTGGGAATCCACTATTTTTTTTTTGGAGGTTGTGTTTTGAGCAAATTCAAGTAACCAAACATAGTGAGGATGATCAATGAGTTAACGGGACGACCTTGCGAGCTTTTAACATTGATCATATATGGCTTGAATTTGTGGTTTGTGCTAGGGAGCGCGATTACGTCCATCCTCTGTAACCCCCATTGCAAGTGGCTGCGAAGCAAATTGAACAAGTACCGTGTATAGCAACCTCCAAGAAGATAGAACATTAAGTTATCAGGATTTTACATATAACTAAAGTTTCCATATTAAGTTATAGAACCTCCATTAATCTATTTTTTGGGGGGTCGCTATATTTGGAAACCCATCCGCAATGGATCTAGTCCCCGAAATTTCCGGCCGTCCATCGAAATGCGTTTCTCAGGTCATTCTGGCAATCAATCTCGTTTTGTCACCCAGATGCTGTGGGAGTTGCGCCATTGTTTTAATAGTGATTTTCAATATGGAGGTTTCCTGAAATAGGGGTACCCCAAAATCATCCAAAATCATCCATTTTTGTGGGCTGTTCCTCTATTTTTTGGGGGTACGCCCATTTATGGAACCCCCATATCATTAAATGTAATTGTCCATCCTGGGGAGGATAGCCAGATATCTTCTTTGGGATAGGTTAAACAACACACAAACCACTGACATGTCTGGACTTGCTGCGCCTTTCTTTAGTCACTGTGATGGGATGAGGGGAATCGAACAGCAGTCTGAATGCACACAGTGTACAAACATGGCACACACTGATGCTCCCTTACTTGTATGTCAATGTACTTGCATGTGGTAAACCCATGTAAACCCAATAAACCATCCCCAGTAGATGTTTGTTATTGGATATCGGTATAGCCCATAGCCAGCCATAGCCAGCCCTCTCGCCCCAAATGGTTGCTGGCTATCCGCTGGAGGTCTCGCGAGTTCTGGGCCCTCGGCGCATCACGGTGATACACAAGGATGGGATTTATAACCACCGTTTTACCATCGTTTTTTCGGTAACCGTTGAACCATCGAAAACATGGATTTTACCATGTTTTGAGCATTGTTTTACCAGAAAAAAAAAAACAAACGATTTACCCATCATCAATGGGGATTTAACCATCAACACCAGGGGGTTAACCACCAAACATGGAGATGTGATGGGATACAATTTGGAATCCAAAGAATTTCTGTACCCAAACAGCTTAATTCTATTCTCTTGACATTTTTTTGAGATGTTCTCAGGAGACACAGCAGCAAAATTGTGCTTGACATATACAGCAGTATACAGTCTACATGTCACATGCATGCACCTTGTGTCATGATAGCTAGTGTGTGAAAGAGAGACAGAGAGAATGTCAGTGCTCGTTTTGCCCTTCATTACTTCCTCCAGGTTCAAACATGTGTTTGTGTCCAAATCCTTTACAAAGGGTCTGAATGTTTGATGCGCTTCACATGATTCAATTAGCATGGTTTCCAAGAAAATGCTAAGGTTTTAGGAATAGTCAAATTCGCATTAGTTTGGTTTCAATATCTTCCAATCCTTGGTTTTCGAAAAAAACTGCCATTGCCGCAAACGCGCTGCTTCCAGGACAGTGAAGGGAGGCCGCAAAGGGCACTAATCAAACATGGCAATTGAACATCCTTGATAACAAATTGTGTTTTAATATATTTTAATGGGAACACCCTTTATAAATGGAGGATCTTCCATTGCAACGGTCACCCGAGGGTATACCAAATCGACTCCGATCAGCATTTTCTGAAAGGTCTTTCTGAGCTGTTTTTGCATGGAAAGACTATTTATTTGGACATTTGTCACACGAAGTTTGTGAATCAGCGACGTGGAAGGCCGCTTTGAAGAAGCCAATGACATCCAATCCATGTGGGGAAGATGCCCGCTCAGATTCGGTCCGCGGTTTTTAGGTGCGACCAGACCCGCCCTTGAATGGTTGCTTGGGGGCCATGTTTCGCAACTTACAAGCTTGGGTGCAATTTAATATACAATTTTAGACATTATATACATCACGTTATGTGTTGTTTGCCGACTGGTTGCCTCAGAAAACCTCAAAGTTCAGCGGCTTAGTTCTTTTCACCATGTGCAAAGGCACAGGGCACAGAGCACAGGCGGGAACAGCGTTTGGCCGCAGCAAAACATGGGCCTCACAGTGCCAGGCTTCTCCCAGGGCCCAGGGTCTGGCAGAGTTACCGTAACGCTTCTTTGCAGCTTTCAGCTAACATTTTGACACACGGATCATGGGAGAGGTTGAATGTCAGTTTCACGCAGGCTGTTCCCTCAATTACTGATCCTAAAGTTTCTCACTTATACATTTCAAGATGAGAATGTTCATTACGACGTTTGTTCACCAGAGGGTATTTGTCAGATTGCTTTTGTCTCAGATTTTGCCCATGCAGACCTGCAGCAGCATCCTGTATCAACACAGTACTTGGAAAAGAGAGCAATAAGCGGCCCTTGGACCCCCTTGGAGGGCAACCAGGCGTGCACATGGACTCTGGAAGAGCTCCAGATCACCGTCATCACCTTAGACGTTGGGCGGTTCTGGGTCCCTAGAAAGTTTTTGCATGCGCATCTCAGAAATGTTATGGGTCAGGACATCAGCAAGCCAAAAGTGTACTGCAAGATATTGTAAGATTGTAAGCCATTGTAAACCTGAGGTCGTCTTTCGCAGGCGGGTGTCCAAAGTGACACAGCAGACGCATGCTCCAGGCGCGCTTGCTCAAGAGAACCATGACCATCCGAGTTACCCTCTGGTAAATTAACATAACTATGGAAAATCACCATTTTTCATGGCTAAATCCACTATTTCTATGCCCATTTTCAATAGCTATGTCAGCCATTACCAGAGGGTAAAACAAGTGGCAGCCATGGTCAGAAATTTCGAGACCATGGATTCCCATGGGATTCCCATGGGATTCCCATGGGATTCCTCCAAGGCCAACAAGGGCAACGTCATCTCCAGGTTTCACAAGACATCCCTGGAGATTCGAAATTTGGTGGGATCCCTCAGCGAAGTCATCTCCGGGTCCCTCGGAGATGATGCTGATAAATGTTGCCAAAGCTGCCACTGTTTGTCAAAAAATGATGGGAAAGAAAAACAAGAAATCCTCTGGTTGATCCCCATTTCCAAATGTTCTATTCAAATGGAAATTGTATGAAATTGCTCCCCAGAATTTTGAGATAAATCCTAGCTGTGGTCGATCTCGTCATAATCCTAGTATTGTGGACTAGGTCCAGGAATTGGGGGCTGGTGGGTTTCAGAATTTCAGTAGAAGTTACAGCTCCATGGCAGGTAGAGAGGACTGCAATGCAACATGGGCCCCAGTTGGGTCATATCAGTCATATCCAAGACCATCTTCGCGACACATCGCCGTAGGATTGTTCAACATTTATGTTAAATTTCGTGGGTGTCCGGCGTACAGTTCCGGTGCATGAACCCCCAAGAGATCAAGAGGTGGTGAAAATTCATGAAAATTCACCCCGTTAGCCATACTCAGATATGTTTGCCATAAACCCTGTTAGTGATTAACCAGCTTAGCTAGCTATGGGGCACCACATTGTTCTATGATGTTATAATGTTATGTATATCTATGTATATGTTATGTATATCTCCCGCAATACTATTCATCAATCATCCATTCTGATCATCATCTTCATATTCCCATAAATGCCGATTTATAACAGGAGAATATGGAAAATCAGCAGAATCATCTATGGTATAAATTCCCCAAATACAGCAGAGTTCCCACAATCACATAGTATAAAGTATAAATCCTAAGATTCGATAATTATATGTTATTCTATAATTAGTTATATTCCCATAGAATTCCAACATATATATATATATATATAATAATAATAATTATTATTATTATTATATATATATGATATATATGTATATATAATATATATATACTGGTTGGTGGTTTGGAACATTTTTTCTGACTTTCCATCTATTGGGAATAATCATCACCCCATCTGACGAAGTCATATTTTTCAGAGGGGTAGGTCAGTAGGTCAACCACCAAGCAGTATATATATATATATCGACGGACTGAAACTTAGAATGCGGCCCATTCTTCCAAATTTCCCTTTTTCGTAAACTTAGAATGCGGCGCAGCCCCGGACGGCGACCAGACAGTTAGAATGCTGACCCAAAGTGTTTAGATTGAGATAGATAAAGATATACTGAAATGACGGATGGGGCATCATGGAGCATTCTAACTGTCTGTAAACTACTCTCAGGAAAGGAGCGTAGCATTCGAAGTTTCAGTCCGTCGGTGTGTGTGTATATACTGTACATATATTAAAAGTTAAAAAAGATAAATATATAGATACGTGTCAAAAAAAAAACATGGCCTCAGGGAACCTCATTGGGTGCAAGGTACATGGTCCGGCACTAGCATATTCTAGCATGGATGGGTGGGTTTGCATCATGTTTTCAAAAAAACTTTCTATATTAATAATACATACCAAGTATGTATGTTTCCAGAAAAACACCAGGGAACGCTGAGGGAACGCAGGGGTTGTGGGGCACAATTGTCTGCACAACCAAGTATATGTATATATATATATTCTCAAACAGGTACATTCATATACCCAGAACATCCAAATACCCTGAACAATTGCTAAAACTATGAACATTATGTGGTAAACTACCTTTTTTATGGTGACTTGGGGGGTCTAGGATATATATGTGTTTCTGCCTGGAAAAAATATACCCTTGGAGGCATTCTAACTGCTGATTGCCGAATAGCTTCATCCTAGGTGGGGTGGGAGGCATTCAACGATCTGAAATGCTGGTAAAATGCAATTTTCCAGTTTTGCCGTTTAAAAAAAACATATAAACATCTTTTCCAATCAGTGACAGTTACAGGCATTCCAGCTAGCGGCCCATCTAGGAGAAAACAAACGTATTTATCAATGATGGGGATCCTTTACTAAAGCCACATTCTAACTGTCTGTTCAACACCACTGGTGGCTGGGTGTGTCCTCTTTTCCCAGAAGCCCATCTACCTCAGGTATGTGTCCAAAATCAAAATTTTTGTACCGGAAACTCGCTTTTGTCAAGGTTATCGAATGGGGAAAGCGAGTAAAAGTACCCAGACCTGCAAAATGCACAAAAAATAATGTGATATTCTCAAACAGGTACATTCATATACCCAGAATCAGAACCTCCAAATACCATGAAAAAATTCTACAACTATGAAAATTATGTGGTAAACTACCTTTTTTTATGATGACTTGGAGGGTCTAGGATATATATGTGTTTCTGCCTGGAAAAAATATACCCTTGGAGGCATTCTAACTGCTGATTGCCGAATAGCTTCATCCTAGGTTGGGGGGAGGCATTCAAAGTTCTGAAATGCTGGTAAAATGCAATTTTCCAGTTTTGTCATTTAAAAAACATATAAACATCTTTTCCAATCAGTGACAGCTACAGGCATCCCAGCTAGCGGCCCATCTAGGAGATAAAACAAAGGTATTTATCAATGATGGGGATCCTTTACTAAAGCCACATTCTAACTGTCTGTTCAACACCATTAGTGGCTGGGTGTGTCCTCTTTTTCCAGAAGCCTATCTACCCCAGGTATGTGTCCAAAATCGCAATTTTTGTACGGGAAACTCACTTTTGTCAAGGTTATCGAATGGGGAAAGCGAGTAAAAGTACCCAGACCTGCAAAGTGCACAAAAAATAATGTGATATTCTCAAACAGGTACGTTCATATACCCAGAGCCTCCAAATACCCTAAACAATTGCTAAAACTATGAAAATTATGTGGTAAACTACCTTTTTTATGGTGACTTGGAGGGTCTAGCATATATATATATATATATATATGTGTGTGTGTGTTTCTGCCTGGAGAAAATATACCCTTGGAGACATTTCAACTGTTGATTGCCGAATAGCTTCATCCTAGGTGGGGGGGGCATTCTAGGTTCTGAAATGCTGGTAAAATGCCATTTTCCAGTTTTGCCGTTTAAACAAAACATATAAACATCTTTTCCAATCAGTGACAGTTACAGGCATTCCAGCTAGCGGCCCATCTAGGAGATAAAACAAAGGTATTTATCAATGATGGGGATCCTTTACTAAAGCCGCATTCTAACTGTCTGTTCAACACCATTAGTGGCTGGGTGTGTCCTCTTTTCCCAGAAGCCTATCTACCTCAGGTATGTGTCCAAAATCGCAATTTTTGTACCCGAAACTCACTTTTGTCAAGGTTATCGAATGGGGAAAGCAAGTAAAAGTACCCAGACCTGCAAAGTGCACAAAAAATAATGTGATATTCTCAAACAGGTACATTGTACATTCATATACCCAGAACCTCCAAATACCCTGAAAAAATGCTAAAACTATGAGAATTATGTGGTGAACTCCCTATTTTTATGGTGACTTGGAGGGTCTAGGATATATATACGTTTCTTTCAAAAAATATGCCCGTGGAGGCATTCTAACTGTTGATTGCCGAATAGCTTCATCCTAGGTGGGGGGGAGGCATTCAAAGATCTGAAATGCTGGTAAAATGCAATTGTCCAGTTTTGCCGTTTAAAAAAAAACATATTAACATCTTTTCCAATCAGTGACAGTTACAGGCATTCCGGCTAGCGGCCCATCTAGGAGATAAAACAAAGGTTATTTATCAATGATGGGGATCCTTTACTAAAGCTACATTCTCACTGTCTGTTCAACACCATTATTGGCTGGGTGTGTTCTCTTTTCCCAGAAGCCTATCTACCTCGGGTATGTGTCCAAAATCGCAATTTTTGTACCCGAAACTCACTTTTGTCAAGGTTATCGAATGGGGAAAGTGAGTAAAAGTACCCAGACCTGCAAAGTGCACAAAAAATAATGTGATATTCTCAAACAGGTACATTCATATACCCAGAACCTCCAAATACCCTGAAAAAATGCTAAAACTATGAAAATTATGTGGTGAACTAACTTTTTTTTATGGTGACTTGGGGGGTCTAGGATATATATGCATTTCTGCCTGGAAAAAAATATGCGCTTGAAGGCATTCTAACTGTTGATTGCCGAATAGCTTCATCCTAGGTGGGGGGAGGCATTCAAAGTTCTGAAATGCTGGTAAAATGCAATTTTCCAGTTTTGCCGTTTAAAAAAAACATATAAACATCTTTTCCAATCAGTGACAGTTGCAGGCATTCCAGCTAGCGGCCCATCTAGGAGATAAAACAAAGGTATTTATCAATGATGGGGATCCTTTACTAAAGCCACATTCTAACTGCCTGTTCAACACCATTAGTGAAGCCTATCTACCTCAGGTATGTGTCCAAAATCGCAATTTTTGTACCCGAAACTCACTTTTGTCAAGGTTATCGAATGGGGAAAGCGAGTAAAAGTACCCAGACCTGCAAAGTGCACAAAAAATAATGTGATATTCTCAAACAGGTACATTCATATACCCAGAACCTCCAAATACCCTGAAAAGTTGCTAAAACTATGAAAATTATGTGGTGAACTACTTTTTTTAATGGTGACTTGGGGGGTCTAGGATATATATGCGTTTCTGCCTGGAAAACATGTGCCGTTGGAGGCATTCTAACTGTTGATTGCCGAATAGCTTCATCCTAGGTGGGGTGGGAGGCATTCAAAGATCTGAAATGCTGGTAAAATGCAATTTTCCAGTTTTGCCGTTAAAAAAAAACGTATAAACATCTTTTCCAATCAGTGACAGTTACAGGCATTCCAGCTAGCGGCCCATCTAGGAGATAAAACAAAGGTATTTATCAATGATGGGGATCCTTTACTAAAGCCACATTCTAACTGTCTGTTCAACACCATTATTGGCTGGGTGTGTTCTCTTTTCCCAGAAGCCTATCTACCTCAGGTATGTGTCCAAAATCGCAATTTTTGTACCCGAAACTCACTTTTGTCAAGGTTATCGAATGGGGAAAGCGAGTAAAAGTGCCTTTGGGCTGCCTGTTGGTTCATTGTGACTTTTCATAGAATCTTTACCCAGACCTGCAAAATGCACAAAAAATAATGTGATATTCTCAAACAGGTACATTCATATACCCAGAACCTCCAAATACCCTGAAAAGTTGCTGAAACTATGAAAATTATGTGGTAAACTACCTTTTTTATGGTGACTTGGAGGGTCTACGATATATATGTGTTTCTGCCTGGAAAAAAACATATGCCGTTGGAGGCATTCTAACTGTTGATTGCCGAATAGCTTCATCCTAGGTGGGGGGACGCATTCTAAGTTCCGAAATGCTGGTAAAATGCAATTTTTCAGTTTTGCACGTGTGGAGTGTTGCTTCCAAATGCGCATTCTAAGTTTCAGTCGGTCGATATATATATATACGGGATATTACCGGGATATTGATATTACCATCAAAATCATTAATTTGGATGTGCATTGCAAAAATCATAAGTGCTTAATCAGGTAATGACCCATGTGCAACCACACACCATCCAGGAATCATCCTCTCTTTGCAGCTTGGGACCTAGATGTCCCAAATTCCCATTGGTTGATGAACAAAAGAGGGGTAAATGATTTACCCCTGCAAAACAACAGGTACCCTCTGGTAAACTAACATAACTATGGAAAATCACAAAGCACGGGCAAAAGGGGCCCAGAAATGCGACCAGAAGCCGAGAAGCCGAGAAGCCGAGAAGCCCGACACAAGCCGAGAAGCCGCGAAGTACGACACAAGCCGAGAAGCCGAGAAGCCGAGAAGCCCGGCACAAGCCGAGAAGCCAAGAAGCCGAGAAGCCGAGAAGCCACCGGACAAGCCGAGAAGCCGAGAAGCCGAGAAGCCGCGAAGCCGAGGAGCCGCCGGGCAAGCCGAGAAGCCGAGAAGCCGTGAAGCCGAGAAGCCGCCGGGCAAGCCGAGAAGCCGAGAAGCCACCGGACAAGCCGAGAAGCCGAGAAGCCGAGAAGCCACCGGACAAGCTGAGACAGTAGCCCTGGAACCCCCTCTGAACACTATGTTGCATCTTCACCATCACAAGACATCAACTCCCCAACCCCCTCTGAACAATACGTTGCACCTTGAGACATCAGCCCCGCCACCCCCTTTGAATATATGTTGCATCTTCGAAGATCAAGCCAGCGACCCCCTCTGAACACTACCTCGCCCCGTTAAACTTCTACATTCATTGAAGATCTTCAATGAGGGTTTAATTCTCCCAGCCCCTTCAAACTTCTACATTCATCGAAGATCTTCAATGAGGGTTTTAATTCTCCCGAGCCCCGTTAAACTTCTACATTCATTGACGATCTTCAATGAGGGTTTAATTCTCCCAGCCTCGTTAAACTTCTACCTTCATTGACGATCTTCAATGAGGGTTTAATTCTCCCAGCCCCGTTAAACTTCTACATTCATGGACGATCTTCAATGAGGTTTTAATTCTCCCCAGCCCCGTTAAACTTCTACATTCATTGACGATCTTCAATGAGGGTTTAATTCTCCCAGCCCCGTTAAACTTCTACATTCATCGAAGATCTTCAAAAAGGGTTTAATTCATCCAGCCCCGTTAAACTTCTACATTCATGGACGATCTTCAATGTTCTTCAATTGAGGGTTTATTCTCCCCAGCCAGTTTTAAACTGTCTTACATTCCATTTGACGATCTTCAATGAGGGTTTATCTCCCCAGCCCCGTTTAAACTTCTAATTCAGGACGACTTTCAATGATCTTCATGAGGGTTTAGTGTCTCCGACCCCGTTAAACTTCTTACAATCATGACGATCTTTCAAATGAGAGTTTAATTCTCCCCAACCCCCTTCAAACTTGCTTAAAGTATGGACGATCTCATGAGGTGTTAATTTCTTCCCCGCCCGTTTAAAATTGCACATTATTGACGATCTTCAATGAGAGTTTAATTCTCCCCACCCCCGTTAAACTTCTACATTCATGGACGATCTTCAATGAGGTTTTAATTCTCCCCAGCCCCGTTTAACTTCTACATTCATGGACGATCTTCAATGAGGGTTTAATTCTCCCCAGCCCCGTTAAACTTCTACATTCATGGACGATCTTCAATGAGGGTTTAATTCTCCCCAGCCCCGTTAAACTTCTACATTCATTGACGATCTTCAATGAGAGTTTAATTCTCCCCACCCCCGTTAAACTTCTACATTCATGGACGATCTTCAATGAGGTTTTAATTCTCCCCAGCCCCGTTAGACTTCTACATGCATTGACGATTTTCAATGAGGTTTTAATTCTCCCCAGCCCCGTTAAGCTTCTACATTCATTGAAGATCTTCAATGAGGGTTTAATTCTCCCAGCCCCGTTAAACTTCTACATTCATGGACGATCTTCAATGATCTTCAATGAGGGTTTAATTCTCCCCAGCCCCGTTAAACTTCTACATTCATTGACGATCTTCAATGAGGGTTTAATTCTCCCAGCCCCGTTAAACTTCTACATTCATCGAAGATCTTCAATGAGGGTTTAGTTCTCCCGAGCCCCGTTAAACTTCTACATTCATTGACGATCTTCAATGAGAGTTTAATTCTCCCCACCCCCGTTAAACTTCTACATTCATGGACGATCTTCAATGAGGTTTTAATTCTCCCCAGCCCCGTTAGACTTCTACATTCATTGACGATCTTCAATGAGGTTTTAATTCTCCCCACCCCCGTTAAACTTCTACATTCACTGACAATCTTCAACGAGGGTTTAATTCTCCCAGCCCCGTTTAACTTCTGCATTCATGGACGATTTTCAATGAGGGTTTAATTCTCCCCAGCCCCGTTAAACTTCTACATTCATGGACGATCTTCAATGAGGGTTTAATTCTCCCCACCCCCGTTAAACTTCTACATTCATGGACGATCTTCAATAAGGGTTTTATTCTCCTCAGCCCCGTTAAACTTCTACATTCATGGACGATCTTCAATGAGGTTTTAATTCTCCCCAGCCCCGTTAAACTTCTACATTCATGGCCGATCTTAAATGAGGGTTTAATTCTTCCCAGCCCCGTTAAACTTCTACATTCATTGAAGATCTTCAATGAGAGTTTAATTCTCCCAGCCCCGTTAAACTTCTACATTCATTGACGATCTTCAATGAGGGTTTAATTCTCCCAGCCCCGTTAAACTTCTACATTCATCGAAGATCTTCAATGAGGGTTTAATTCTCCCAGCCCCTTCAAACTTCTACATTCATTGACGATCTTCAATGAGGGTTTAATTCTCCCAGCCCCGTTAAACTTCTACATTCATGGACGATCTTCAATGAGGGTTTAATTCTCCCGAGCCCCGTTAAACTTCTACATTCATTGACGATCTTCAATGAGAGTGTAATTCTCCCCACCCCCGTTAAACTTCTACATTCATGGACGATCTTCAATGAGGTTTTAATTCTCCCCAGCCCCGTTAGACTTCTACATTCATTGACGATCTTCAATGAGGGTTTAATTCTCCCCACCCCCGTTAAACTTCTACATTCACTGACGATCTTCAACGAGGGTTTAATTCTCCCAGCCCCGTTTAACTTCTACATTCATGGACGATCTTCAATGAGGGTTTAATTATCCCCAGCCCCGTTAAACTTCTACATTCACTGACGATCTTCAATGAGGGTTTAATTCTCCCAGCCCCGTTAAACTTCTACATTCATGGACGATCTTCAATAAGGATTTAATTCTTTCAGCCCCGTTATATATAAATTTCGACCTTCATTGACGATCTTCAATGGGGGTTTCCGTGTCGCGCCGCGACGCAACGCCGTGTGCACTCTTGCAGAAGGAAGCGTCGCAGCGCCAAAACGCGTCGCAGCGTCGCTCCCGCGTCGCAGCGTCGCAGCGTCGCAGCGCCAACAGCGTCGCAGCGTCGCTCCCGCGTCGCAGTGTCGCAGCGTCGCAGCGCCAACAGCGTCGCAGCGTCGCTCCCGCGACGCAGCGTCGCAGCGTCGCAGCGCCAACAGCGTCGCAGCGTCGCTCCCGCGTCGCAGCGTCGCAGCGTCGCAGCGCCAACAGCGTCGCAGCGTCACTCCAGCGTCGCAGCGTCGCAGCGCCAACAGCGTCGCAGCGTCACTGGCCCAACGGCAGCGTCGCAGCGTCGCAGCGTCGCAGCGTCGCAGCGTCGCAGCGCCACCCGCCCCCCGGAGCGTCGCAGCGTCGCAGCGCCACCCGCCCCCGGGAGCGTCACAGCGCAACGTCGGAAACCCACGCTTCGGCCCCCTTTGCCCCTGCACTGGCAAATTTGCTGTAAGCTGACTTCTGGTTTGCACAGCGCCTCAAATATGTTGGCAATTCTTCTGTGGCGCACACACACACACGCACACACGCTCACATGTACATATACGTCTATTTGCATATGTAACTGTGTATATATATATATTGCATGTATATGTATACATGCAACTTATACATACATACGCGCATGTTTGTATATATCTAATATGTATTATATATATAATATATAATATATATATAATATGTATATAATATGTATACAATATGTATATAATATGTATATAATATGTATATAATATGTATATAATATGTCTATAATATGTATATAATATGTATATTATAATATGTATATAATATGTATATAAAATATTTAAATATAGTATGTATGTATATACATATATATATAATGTATATGTGTATATATATACATACAATATGTATATATATATATATATGCACAAAATTGCACAAATGCATACACACATGGGGATCGATGCAAAGGTCCTTGTAAAGAGTCATGATTGCACGAACCGTTCATATCATGTTTTCGAGCCCTCGGGACAGTTTCTTTCGAGTTTGCGAAAGTAACATGTTGTTTCGCGCAAGTGATTTTGATCCTGCGCCAAGTAGACGTGACGCTCGCGAACGTTTTGCCAAAGCGCTTTTTTTTCGTGAAGAACTGCCCTTTCCCGGATGAAAAAGCATCAGAGCAACCACCAAGATATTATAGCATTAAAGCATTGGCATTAGAGCACTAATTATTAGTTATTGTTTATCTATATGTGCTGTGAACACACACACACAAACATGTATACCTGGTCCGTATATGTATGTGCACATGTACTATATGTACATGCATGTGTCGAACACATTGTAGATACCCACACATTCAGATTCTGCACTGCAAAGTTCCATACTCACCAGTTCACCAAGGTGGTCCTTGAGCAGTTCCACAACATTGTGACGAATGTGGCAAATTCCTATCGCTTGCCACCTGGACCGACAGAGCGCGAGAGAGAAAGGAAGGCAGGAAGGAAGGCAGGAAGGAAAGGAGGGAGGGAGGAAGCAACACATAAATGCTATGACGTTGGCCGTGCTGCTTGGGCACTGTGCCCGGATGTCCATGAATGAGATGACATGAGATACTTGCAACAAACATGGATGAATTAATCCACAAACCAATGAATCAACCAATAAATCAATGAATAGGTTGCGTTTATGCCCCTGATAACTTCACAATCCATGTAACCCGTCATCAAATGCGTTGACATGACTTGGGTGCAACATACCAAGCAATTAAAACGCGATGGCACCGGTGGACCATCATCGGGCCCAGTTTCACCAATGAAATGAGCCAACAAACATAGCACAGTGCCAGTGCATCAATGAAAGAACGAACCAAAAGTACGTTTGACATAGTTGTGCTTGGGTGGGGGTCGGAGGATCAATAAGTTTTTGATGTTGGCATGAGCCAAGGCAAGAGGAATGTGACGTGTTGAGTCTGGTTTTGGACAAGCAACCAGGGGAAATTCACCTTTCTGAGTTCAAGGAGCCGAGAAATATGGGGGAGGGGCATGGGATGGCTTGTGATGATCCTGTTGGATGCATTGGGATTAGAACGGGCAAACCACGAGGGACCCACACAGCTCTCTCACCTGGATGAATTCAAGCTAATGGTACCGCTGAATGATGATAGTAGCCCATGGCACGCATGACATCAAAAGCGTCACTCATAAATGACATAAAAAAATGCATTAAATGACCTTGACATTTCCATTGTTTGATTGGCCGAACCATGCCGAACCGACACATCCTGATACCAGGCTGTGATGTTGGCATCTTTACGATCTCTCGTCCCCAAAGAGTGGGACTCTGATCACGAAGTTGCCTGGAACTGGCTATGGGAGATTTTTGGTTGCAACCGAGAGCAATGGGAGACGCTGGCGGTTTCAGCATGCATCATCTCCATTTTTACACTTTTCTCCCGTTGCCCATTGCTCGTTCTAAAGGTTTAGTTTGACGGTCGTTTTCGTCTGTCTCCCTGTGCTATGATTCCCATGTCTGTGGCATTGACCGGAAAAATAAGAAGCTGTCCATAGCTGTCCTCTCAGAATGACAGCCGTCTCATCTTCGTCTCATCCTCGTCCTCCCCTGATTCTGATCGTCCTCATCGTTATCACCGTCAGAATCACCTCAGCGTCAGCATCATCATGATCCCCAGAGCACCGCAATCAACCGCATGTTTGATCTTTATCGCGATTCCAGTATACACTTGCACCCTCATCTTCCAATGTTCTGCTGACATAATTTGGCATTTTTTAGTACTGAATTATCCTAATTCAAGTTGAAAGATGGAATGATGCGGAAAAGGCTGTTGCGACATGAGTCCAATGAACACGGTCAATAGCAATCAATATCAATGCCAATCAATGTCAATCAATAACATGTATACATCACACACAGATAAATGATGTTGTTGCACAGTAGTAGTCTATGTATAGTAGTTTTCACCCCTTATACTACGTTGCGTATGGCTCAAGAAATAGCGCGTAGCGGGTACCTGTGTTTTGTGGTTGGTAGTGGCTTTTAGCTTGTTTCTACAGGTTATCAGCCGTATCGCCAAAGGTGATTGGTTGTTTAACCTTCGTCTCACTTCTCGCTTATTCCTCCCTCACTCGCGATGGCAACTCCCCCAGCGTTACCTGCCCCGGGCGGGAACGCCACGGCTGCCCTTGCTGTTGCAGGTGCAACGCGGCCGGAGGAAATGGTGATTCTGGAGCAGCTACAACAGAAGGTGACATGAGCTACTTGGATGAGGACTTTGACCCATGCCGTACTGACCCACGCCGAAACATGCCAGGTGTCTTGGATGCCAACATTGAAGCCAGCCAGTTGAACGCAATCAACTTCAACAGTGTTGATCAGCGTACCGCCAATGTGGCAGTGGTACATCAAGGAGTCGATCCGACACTGGCAGGTCAATTGATGGCTGCACAGCAGCAAGCTTTACAGACTGAAGCCAATGCGCTTCATTCTGAGGTCATGGAACGTCAAAGGGAAACGCTTGTGAGCGAAGCTCGAGATCGTCTTGCAAGCATTGAACAAAGAGCAGCCGATTAAATTTCTCAGAAGAACCTTTTGTTGAATGAACAAGCTGCCCATGCGATGAGCGAGCAAAAATCTGCTCAGTTGCACGTCCAGGCGCAAGATCATCGCATCAAGGAATTGAGTGCCGAACTTAGTCAAATCATTAACACTGCAGGTCTCATGTCAGCGTCTGTAGACAAGTCCAATGCCGATTTGCTTGCAGCTCGTTCTGAACTTGCAGAGTACCGCACTCAACTCGATGCCATGAATCAACATTCACTGGACGTGAAAGAGCGGCTGATTCTCAGAGACGCGACTTCGAGGTGGAGATCGAGAAGCTTCGGAAAGAACAGAAAGAGTTGATTCGAAGTTTGAAATCTCAACCTCTGGAGGGAACTCCTGGACTTGAAATTCATTATGGACCAGGTCAACCTCCCCAGCAAACGTCTCAACCATCAAGGCCAATCATTGAAGAACTTGATGCAAGTGGCAAGAAGCCTGCTCATTCATCCGATGCGGATGATGAGAACATTGCGGCAGGACCCTCCAAGCCACCCGGTCTTCCAGGTGGAGGTCCTCCTGATGATGACGATGACGACATCGGAGATGAAAGACGAGGTCGGAAGGACAAGAAGGGCAATAAGAAGGACAGAAAAGCTAGCAGAGGACGGTCCAGACGCCGACGTCGTCGTGACCCATCCTCATCTCCATCATCATCTTCTTCGCCTACCACGTCCAGTTCGGATTCTGAGAGTTCCTTTGCACGTAAGGTTAGGAAAGCTTTGGAGCATTCTAGGTCATCTGATACTAAGGCCAAAGAGCCTGATCGGGTGCTAGTTCCTAAGTTTCCCCAGCCTGAAAATTACAGGAACTGGAGGATCAGAGTAAGAGATGCCGTAATTGCTGCTTCTGCTAAGCCTGATCTAGCGTTTCAGTGGATTGAAGAAGTTTTCAAGACAGACCAGTCCATTGAAGTCTTGAAGGACTCAGGCAAGTTTGTGACTCTGGACGCAAAGCTCATGTCTTCGCTCACCAACATCTGCGAAGGGGACTTTGCACAGCAACTTGACATCTTCAAGGAAGAACAGGCCAAGTCCGGAACACCAGCCCGAGGACGTCAAGCATTGCTCATGATTCATAAGCACTTCAGTACGAGTAGAAAACATGGTGCAGTGTATGACATCGAAGATTTAATGGCTGTTACCTTAGTCAACGACGATCTAAGGGGTTTCATCACTAGGTGGGACGCCGTGATCGCTGGAATGACTTCCGAGCCTGACACCATGTGGAAGCAAACCTACTTCCACAACGCCATCAAGAACTTCAAGCCCCTTTCTCATGATCTGGCTGTGTATGATCGCACACCGGAGGGGGAACCCAACCGCTCTTATGAGTTTATCATGAAGGCAGCAAGGGATTACCTCGAAATAAAGCGTCTTGAAAAGATGCGCCAGGCCACGAAGAAGTCAGTTTCAGGCAAGAGAGACGCCGCACCAGCTCCCAACAGACCACCGTCTGCGGGGAAACCTCAAGGCATTTGCTATGATTTCCAAGCAGGCAAGTGTACGAGAGGAAAGGATTGCCGATATAAACATGAGAAGTCAGACAAAGGCAAAGGTGGAGGTAAGAAAGGTAAGTCTAGATCGAGGTCAAAAAGCACTAGTCGTTCTTTGTCTCCTGGATCTAGCAATCAAGTTTGCAAATTTTGGAAGGCGGGGAAGTGTCACCGTAGTAGTGAATGTGCTTTTCAGCATCCGCCGAAACCTGCAGCTCCATCCGCAA
>CAMXCT020000333.1:0-11790 GCA_947184155.2 Cladocopium goreaui
AAGAATCTCACAGAAATCCCATGGAAAGATCATAGAAATAACATGGAAACCCCATAAGAATCTCACAGAAATCCCATAGAAAGATCATAGAAACATCATGGAAATACCTTGGAAAACCCACAGGAATCCAATAGAAATTCCATAGGAAAGATCATAGAAATACCATAAAAATCCCATAGGAATCCAATGGAAATCCCATAAGAATACCATAGAACTCCCATAGCACCCCTTCAGAAATCCCATAGAAATCCTCCAGAAATATCATAGAAACATCATGGAAGACCTCATAGGAATTCCATAGAAATCCAATAGTAATACCATAGAAATACCATAAAAGAAAAAAACTTTAGCAAAGGAAAAGGAAAAGGAAATGGTTGAAAAAAAACAATCACCCCAGGAAGCAGCTGGACACAATAGTGTACCCCCAAACAAACCATACTATTGTGTATCAGGGTTGCTCATGGACTACCCCCTTGAAAAATTGTTTGAGTGATGTTTTTTAATTGGGTTTTAATAAGGCATCATATATTTTAGGAAACTGGGCATTTCTGAGAGTTTCAAATGAAAGAAACTAAGAAAGAAATTGATTGAAAGGAAAACACTTTAGCAGCAAAGGAAAAGGTAAAGGAAATGATTGCAAAAAATCAAAAAATCATGACCTCAGGAAAGCAGCTGGACACAATAGTGTACCCTCCAAACAAACCACACTATTCTGTATCAGGGTTGCTCATGGACTACCCCCTTGAAAAATTGTTTGAGTGATGTTTTTTGATTGAATTTTAATAAAGCATCATATATTTTGGGAAACTGGGCATTTCTGAGAATTTCAAATGAAAGAAACTAAGAAAGTAATTAAGCAATTAAAAGAAAAAAGACTTTAGCAAAGGAAAAGGTAAAGGAAATGATTGAAAAAATCAAAAAAACATGGCCTCAGGAAAGCAGCTGGACACAATAGTGTACCCTCCAAACAAACCACACTATTCTGTATCAGGGTTGCTCATGGACTACCACCTTGAAAAATTGTTTGAGTCATGTTTTTTAATTGGGTTTTAATAAGGCATCATATATTTTGGGAAACTGGTCATTTCTGAGAATTTCAAATGAAAGAAACTAAGAAAGAAATTGATTGAAAGGAAAACACTTTAGCTAGCAAAGGAAAAGGTAAAGGAAATGATTGAAAAAAACAAAAAAATCATGACCTCAGGAAGCAGCTGGACACAATAGTGTACCCTCCAAACAAACCACACTATTCTGTATCAGGGTTGCTCATGGACTACTCCCTTGAAAAATTGTTTGAGTCATGTTTTTTAATTGGGTTTTAATAAGGCATCATATATTTTGGGAAACTGGTCATGCTGAGAATTTCAAATGAAAGAAACTAAGAAAGAAATTAATTGAAAGGAAAACACTTTAGCTAGCAAAGGAAAAGGTAAAGGAAATGATTGGAAAAAAAAAACATGACCTCAGGAAAGCAGCTGGACACAATAGTGTACCCTCCAAACAAACCAAACTTTTTTGTACCTGGATGTAATTTTCTGTGGAAGGCATCTGGAAAATTTCAATGATGGAAAATAAAAAGTAAAAGGAAAAAGCTTTAAAAAAATGAAAAAAATGAAATGTTTGAACAACAAAAAAAAGACCAAGACACAATTGTGTATCCTGACACAATTTTACAAAATAATAAAAAAAATATAATCAAAAATAAAAATAATTAAATTAAAAAAAATATAATTAAAAATAAAAATAAAAAATAATTTAAAATAAAATAAAAATAATTAAATTAAAAATTGTTATAATTAATTAATTAAAAATAAAAATAAAAAATAATTCAAAATAAAATAAAAAATAATTAAATTAAAAATTATTATAATTAAAAATAAAAATAAAAAATATTTTAAAATTTTAAAATAAAATAAAAAACAATTAAAAACTAAAAAACAAAAACATGAAAAAAAACTTACACCAAAATCCTGTGGACACAATAGTGTACCCCTCGATCATTTCCAGAGTTACAGAATAATTTTGAGGTCTGTGGACACAATAGTGTATCCCCACACTAATCAGTATCCAACATTAACCGTGTTTCCAAGTCCAATCCCTATATGGTCTGAACACGTTGGCAAAGTCGACTAAGATTTGGTCTGGGGTGCAATGCTCAAGAAGAGCCCGGATTACCCTTACGGTCCAAATAAATTCAGAATCGGCGTCTGAATGATGAAAGTACCTTAGATGGAAACCAGCGTTTTCCCAGAGAAACCACACTAGTTGGTCAAAGTCTGATTGCCAGCGTTGAATCAATTTCTTTGTCTGTTCCTTCTTACCTCCTTTCGTTCCACGGATTCGAGGCTGCCTAGAAGGTCCAGATGAGGAGTGTCCGGTTTGGACGTGTCCCGTTGTTGAGGCGCCTAGGGCAGCCCCTTCCTGCTCGAGAAATGGAGAAGTAGGCGGAGGGGGTATTGGCTCCTCCTCTTCTGCCTGTTCAGCTGGGTACGACACATACACTGGTGCAAAGGTCGAATTAGATGCGGATGCTTCTTCAACGGATGGAGAGCTTCCTACGATTGGATCAACCTCAGCGGATGCAGCTGCTTCTACAGTTTCCTGAGTAGGTTTATTAGGGTTATCAACTTCGGCTGGGTGAGTTTCTTCTCTTGGGTCGGATGCTTCAACGACACTGGAAGATGGCTCAGCGGGGGCGGCTTCAAGCTCTTGAAAGATCTGATCGGCAGTGACCTCTGCTTCTTCTTCCTGTTTTACAGGATCGAGGAGTGACAGTGCGTCAAAGCGAGGCGGAAGATCAAACTCAGCTATCTCGCCTGGGGCGCCAAAGGCAGCCCCTTCCCCACTTAACTCACCAACCTCGGCTGCCTCAGGCTCAAGTTCAGGGATCTCTTCGTCGAGGTCCGGCTGTTCAAGAGGTGCAGCAAAGCTAGTCGAATCCGCAACGCCGTCAGAGAGGTCAGCCCAATTGATCCGAGCGTCACCACCGTTCGCACCTTCGGCGCTTTCAGCTGCCTCCGGTTCGCCCTGCGATGTGCTCTGGTCAATCGGTGCAGGGGCGCTCAAAGCAGCCCCTTCCTGCTGATCCTCTGGGACCATAAACTGCGTGGGGCCTAAGTTACCTGTTGCGGAGTTCAAGACTTTCCCAGAAAACCAAACACAGAATCAATACGGCTGATAGCCAGAGAAAAGAGGGGAACAACAAGGAACAAACCCGTTTGAACTCCTCAACATCAAAATCACAGCAAGCCACGCTTTTTGGCAACGCGACTTGAGCCATGTACAATCGGTAGGCTACTATGGTGACCCGACCCGGCTGGATACAAGGGTTGCCAATTCCTACTCTATGCCATGGCTACAACCCCAACAACTAACGCTTCTAGTTAGGGGGATATATACAGTGATTGAGGACTGTACATCTACTTGGAGAGTTGGTCTAATAGCTATGGCAACTACCGCATGGTGTGAACTAAATGTAGACTATACAGTAGGGGTAATGGGGTCGTAATATTTCTACTCAAATATATCAAAAACAAAGGGTAACCCCCGTGGTGGGGTAGATTTGGGCCAATGTGACCCGGGCGCGCATGCATGGCATGAAAATCCGCACTTTTTGTTGAGTTTTTGCTCGTCGCTTCACTTTCAAATCCTGCTTTGACCTAAACATATTCACCAAACCAATCTTGTCACATAAGCAAGGTGCATACTTTATCTATGCACCATGTATCATCTTGTCCATCCCTGTAATTAGCTATGCTAGTTGTACGGGAGCACGGGTTGGCTGTCTCAAGGTGGCTTGGGCTGATGGATTCTCTCCATCACCTCCTTCCAATTTATACCGACCGCCGACCGCCTAAAAGATAAAATATTTTTCACGACCAAACATGCGAGCGAGAAAATTACCATCGGCCTCCCACTCAAAAAACATCACAAGGTAGAAAAAAATATAGAATATTCACAAGTATTCACAGAACACTCCCTTGACTATTCTACTATATGTTGTCAATTTTGTGCATGCATGTGCAGAAAACTTGACATGACATGATGTAGCAATGAATCTTTCCAGTCTCCAGCCAAGATGTCCATACTTTCTAAATTCCCACCCAGAAAAAGTAAAGGGGTGATGTTTTTTTTCCCCACATTGACGTGTGGGGTTTTTGTTCCCCGCAACTTTGTGTGGGGTTCTTGTTTTTGATTCTGTATCCCGAGCCTCCTCCTCCGCCGCCGCCACCTCCTCCACCACCACCATCTTTGTCACACACTATGTTGCACACACCCTCTTTCACCACACACCACTCACTTACTTATATCTCACACACATCTCACACACATCTTTGTCACACACTCTGTTACACACACCCTCCACCTACTTACATCTCACACACATTTGTCAGCATCATCTTTCACACACACTTTGTCACACCCCAACTTTCACACAACTTTGTCACACACCATCTTTGACACACAACTTTGTCACACACCAACTTTCACACACACACTTTGTCAACATCATCTTTCACACACACCTTGTCACACACCAACTTTCACACACAACTTTGTCACGCACAACTTTGTCACACACCATCTTTGTCAACCATCTTTGACACATCTTTGTCACCCACCATCTTTCACATCAATCATCTTTGTCAACCACTGTCACATACCCTCTTCCGCGGCACTTTGTGTTGCGTGGCAGGCATGGCCGGCGCGGCACTTGGTGACATCCGCCGGCCATTTGCATGGCAGGCGTATACGCCACTGGGCTGGCTCTGGTGGCGCGCTTGGGCCCGCTTTGGTCGCCGGTGACGCCGCGGCACTTTGCGTGGCAGGCCTGGCGCAATGTCACATCCACCTTCGTTTCACGCGGCAGGCGTGGCACAATGTCACATCCACCTTCGTTTTGCGTGGCAGGCGTGGCACTTATGGCCAAAGGTGGCGGGCTTGGCCCGTTTTGGTCGCCGGTGACGCCGCGGCACTTTGCGTGGCAGGCGTGGCGCAATGTCACATCCACATTCGTTTCATGTGGCAGGCGTGGCACAATGTCACATCCACCTTCGTTTTGCGTGGCAGGCGTGGCACTTATGGCACTGGGTGGCGCGCTTGGGCTCGTTTTGGTCGCCGGTGACGCCACGGCACTTTGCGTGGCAGGCGTGGCACAATGTCACATCCACATTCGTTTCACGTGGCAGGCGTGGCACAATGTCACATCCACCTTCGTTTTGCGTGGCAGGCGTGGCACTTATGGCACTGGGTGGCGCGCTTGCCGTGAGGATCAACAGCTGGCCTCTGCACATCTCCGACAACACACAAGATCTATATCATGAAAAAAATGTCGTGTGTATACGAGAGCTTTCGTGTCATCACGAGACATCTTTCGGTCCACGGAGATCTAGAATATATATCTAGTACCAATTTGCAAATGGTAGTTGTCTCTGATCTATGCAACAAAAAACCATCAATATGCAGTCGATTGCTGCTGCATTGTTCACAAAAACAACCATTGCTTCGGGAACAACAGCTTTTCCTTGAAGATGCGCAATTGCACTGACGAAGTCTTGATCTACTTGCGAGATGCGCCGGAGAAGGTTCAGCTTCACCAGGAGCATGGCGAGTTGCACCAACGAAAACCTTTCCAACCAACGAGCAATGTCCGAAAGAGAAACAGCCGAAAGGTTTGATAAAATTCAGGAAAGGTTTTCTGAATCTCGGACCATAATGTTTTGAGATAAGTTTTGGGACGTTGCAGCTGCCATCAAAGACTCAACAGAAATGTCTCTTGACATTGCTTCGGGAACAACAGCTTTACCTTGAAGATGCGCAATTGCAATTGCACTGACGAAGTCTTGATCTACTTGCGGGATGCGCCGGAGAAGTTTCAGCTTCACCAGGAGCATGGCGAGTTGCACCAACGAAAATCTTTCCAACCAACGAACAATGTCCGAAGAGAAACAGCTTTTCTTTGGCGCAAGTAAGGTTTGATAGAAGTCAGCAAAGGTATACTGCATCTTTATGCAAGAGTGCGTTGACACAGCTGTGATCAAAGACTGAGAAATGTCTATGGACATTGCTTCGGGAACAACAGCTTTTCCTTGAAGATGCACAATTGCACTGACGAAGTCTTGGTCTACTTGCGAGATGCGCCGGAGAAGGTTCAGCTTCACCAGGAGCATGGCGAGTTGCACCAACGAAAATCTTTCCAACCAACGAACAATGTCCGAAGAGAAACAGCTTTTCTTTGGCACAAGTAAGGTTTGATAGAAGTCAGCAAAGGTATACTGCATCTTTATGCAAGAGTGCGTTGACACAGCTCTGTTCAAAGACTGAGAAATGTCTATGGACATTGCGTCGGGAACAGCAGCTTTTCCTTGAAGATGCGCAATTGCACTGATGAAGTCTTGGTCTACTTGCGAGATGCGCCGGAGAAGGTTCAGCTTCACCAGGAGCATGGCGAGTTGCACCAACGAAAATCTTTCCAACCAACGAACAATGTCCGAAGAGAAACAGCTTTTCTTTGGCACAAGTAAGGTTTGATAGAAGTCAGCAAAGGTATACTGCATCTTTATGCAAGAGTGCGTTGACACAGCTGTGATCAAAGACTGAGAAATGTCTATGGACATTGCTTCGGGATGCTTCGGGAACAGCAGCTTTTCCTTGAAGATGCGCAATTGCACTGACGAAGTCTTGGTCTACTTGCAAGATGCGCCGGAGAAGGTTCAGCTTCACCAGGAGCATGGCGAGTTGCACCAACGAAAATCTTTCCAACCAACGAACAATGTCCGAAGAGAAACAGCTTTTCTTTGGCGCAAGTAAAGTTTGATAGAAGTCAGCAAAGGTTTTCTGTATGTTTACAATATGTTTTGAAACATTGTAGGTGTGATCAAAGACTCAGAAATGTCTAAAGACGTTGCTTCGGAAAACAACAGCTTTACCTTGAAGATGCGCAATTGCACTGACGAAGTCTTGATCTACTTGCAAGATGCGCCGGAGAAGTTTCAGCTTCACCAGGAATATGGCGAGTTGCACCAACGAAATTTTTTCCAACCATGAGCAGTGTCCGAAAGAGAAACAGCTTTACTTCGGTGAATCAACGATTCAGTATAGATTGAAAATTTTCATGCACGCATCAGTTGACATGAGAGTGTATAGGACGTGCCAAGCAGTGCAGCACAGCACGGGCCACTACGTTGCTTCAGTTGAGCTGTACAGCCTAAAGACAAGTGTCTATATGACCAGCTGACATGACAGTGCATGGGATGTGCCATGCAGTGACGCAGCACAGCACGGGCACTTACGCTGCTTCAGCTGAACTGTACAGCCTAAAGGCAAGTGTCTATGTGCAATGGCCGTTGCGCCCTCCAAGTATATTAGTCGACCAGCACCGTCGCTTGAGCAAAAAAAAAGATTGTTTTGTTCCCCGGCTAGCATGGCAGCTGAAACCATATTTTCCTTGAGGGTTGAGCAATTGAATCACCACCGTAAAGATACATAAACCATGGACTTAATAGATAGGACTATGATTAGGAATCACTTTTCTAGGATTTCCTTATTGGATTGTGATTTGTTCTTTTTTTGTTGTTTTTGGGACCTTGGGCCCCTGGTATATGCCAGAAACTTGGTTCAAGTTATATACCAAGTTTTGTGGGATGCTCCCAATCAGCAGTGACTGGCTGGTTACAACGAGAAAAAACACACTTGTACAAACAAGCTATATATTGTACATATATATATATATATATGTATGTGTTCACTATGTATAGATACGGGTAGGTATGTATGTATGTAGGTATGTGTGTATTAACATATGTAGGTAGGTAGGTATGTCATGTTGGGCTATTCAAGAAAGACACATGTCACATGCCGGTGAAGCCGTGTGTAGGCAAAACGCCCTGAGGCTTGCGAAGCAGTTGTTCTATCCTAGCCGCAGATGCACCGTGGGCTGCTCCCGGCATGCCGGCTTTCCTTTTTCCGAACAGCGTGTCTCTGACGCTTGGAGTCCGGGTTTGATTCCGGGTTGGCGAGGCTGCGTCCTGAGGAACGCTCTAGCGCGTCCCGGGGCAAAGCCCTGGTTGCAGCTCGTGTCATGTTGGGGTATGCAAGAAAGACACATGTCACATGCCGTTGAAGCCGTGTGCAGGCAAAACGGCCGAATGCTTGCGAAGTAGTTGTGCTACCCCAGCGGCAGATGCACCGTGGGCTGCTGCTGGAGCGTCGCCTCAGCGTTTCGCTGGACGAAGCTTTGGTTGCGGCGGGTGTTGTGTCCGGAGACATTGGGTGGTAGAACGACTGTAGCCCATTGCCACCGGCGTTCATGCTTCTTTTCCAACCGCGCGTCTTGGACGCTTGGGGTCTGGGTTGTATTCCTGGGTGGTGAGGCTGCGTCCTGAGCAACGCTCTAGCGCGTCCCTGGGCAAAGCCCTGGTTGCAGCTCGTGTTATGTAGGGCTAGTCAAAAAAGAAAACTGTGGTCTGTTCGGAGAGTCTATTTACGGTTTCTATTCAGGTTGCAAAGCCGCGGCGTGAGCAACGCTCTAGCACTCCCCTGGGCAACGCCCTGGTTGCAGCCGGTTGTCGGTTCGGAGCGCAGGCGGCATGGCCTTTGAACGTACGGTCGGCAAGGAGACGCGAGGGATTTGCGAGACAAGCTTGCGCTCACCAAAGCTACCGCACCAGGCTGGCGCTGGGAAAATATTTTTTTTTTTGCTGTGGTTGATACCACCGAACGGGTGCCTACAGGCGGCATGGCCTGTGAACTTCCGGTCGGCAAGGATGCGGGAAGTACTTTCGAAACAAGCTGGACCTCACCAAAGGTACGGCCCTCTGCCTCTGAACATGCTTTCGAAATGTGCCAAACTGGATGCAGTTCTACACAGGCCAGGTTCACTTTTCGAGATCTGAATGCTGTCGAGGCCGCCTTCCGAATTTAAGGCGGGGCTCGTGGTGTCAGGTCGTCTGGCTGCGAGGAAAAAAAGGCACGGAAAGGTTCAGCTGTCGGGCGGCACGGTTTCTGGGACAGGTGCCGGCAAGGAGCTTTCCAGGTTGGCGCTGGCGACGCCTCTTTTCCTTTTCGGTGATTGACAAAACCAAACTGCAGGACGGGAAAGATGATTTACCCGTGGTTATGACTAACATAGCCATGGTATAGATGGCCCATAGAAATCCGGCCAGGGCCCCCTGGCCGTGGCATTGCCGTACGGCAATTCTCTCCTCTCCGTAGGAGAGAGGGGCCGCGCCCCCTGCCGGCGACCCACTCCGTCAGGCCAAAAAGTCCCGCGTTTTACGGTGTTTTGTGCTCTTTGCATTTTTTCCCATTTTTCGGATCTTATGGTTCAAGATGGGCCAACTTGGGCCAACATAGGGCTCAAGAATGGCCCACCTAGCTTTCAAGATGGGCCAACATAGCCCCCAAGATGGGCCAACATAGCCCCAAGATGGGCCAACATAGCCCCAAGATGGGCCAACATAGCCCCAAGATGGGCCAACATAGCCCCAAGATGGGCCCACATTGCCCTCAAGATAGGCCAACATAGCCCCAAGATGGGCCAACATAGCCCCAAGATAGGCCGCCGACCATCAAAATCTCCTGCGCTTTACAGTGTTTTTTTTTGCTGTTCCCATTTTTCGGATCTTTTGCCTCAACATGAATCAACCTGAGGCCAACATAGGCCAACATAGCCACAAGATGGGCCCACATTGCCCGCAAGATAGACCAACATAGGCCAACATAGCCACAAAATGGGCCCACATAGTTGGGCCCCTGGCCGGCTGTCGCGCGAAAGCGCTTAAATCGGGCCAGCAGGCCCTGTCGATGGGCAACGCCCCCGGCTGAAGGCCGTACCGTTAGGTATACGGCTGCCGCCCCCTGCCGCCGACCCTGTTCCCCCCCCCCTCCAGTCCCGTATTTTACGGTGTTTTTTGCTCCTCGACAAAAAGAACATAAATCGGGAAACAAAAAATTGGAGGGTACCCTCTTGCCCCAACATAGCCCCAACATGGCCCAACATAGGCCCAACATGGCTCCAAGCTGGCCCAAGATGGCCCCACATAGCCCCCCAGGATGGCCCAACATAGGCCCAGCCTGGGCCCAACGTCGGCCTAACGTGGCCCCAAGCTGGCTCCAAGATGGCCCGAGCTGGCCCAGGATAGGCTCCAAGATGCAACGACAACATCAACAACAACAACAACAGCAACAACCACAGCAACAACGACAACAACAGCAATGACAAGAAGAGCAACAACAACAACAACAACAGCAACAGCAACAACAACAACAACGCCAAGAACAAGAACAAGAGCAACAACAACAACAACAACAAGAACAAGAACAAGAACAACAACAACCACAACGACAACGACAACGACGACGACGAAGACGACGACGACGACGACGACAACGACAACAACAACGACAACAACAACAACCACAACAACAACAACGACAACGACAACAACAACCACAACAACAACAACGACAACAACAACCACAACAAGAACAACAACAACGACGACGACAACAACAACAACGACGACGACGAAGACGACGACGACGACGACAGCGACAACAACAACAACAACGACAACAACAACAACCACAACAACAACAACAACGACAACGACAACAACAACCACAACAACAACAACGACAACAACAACCACAACAAGAACAACAAGAACAACAAGGACAACAACAACAACAACAACAACAACCACAACCACAACAACAACAACAACAGCATCAACATCAACAACAACAACAGCACCACCACAAACAACAACAACAAACAACGAAAACAATAACAATAACCACAACAACAACAGCAACAACCACAGCAACAACGACAACAACAGCAATGACAAGAAGAGCAACAACAACAACAGCAGCAACAACAACAACAACAACCACAACCACAACAACCACAACAACAACCACAACAACCACAACAACCACAACAACCACCACACCAACGGCGACAGCAACAGCGACGACCACAACAGCCGGCGAAACACAACAACCATAACCCTGCCCCCTTCGGGCGTGCTGGCCCGCTGTTGGGCGTCAGCCCCTTAAATCGGGCCAGCAGGCCCTGTCGACGGGCAAAGCCCCCGGCCGAAGGCCGTAGCTTTAGCTATACGGCTGCCGCCCCCTACCGCCGACCATGATCCGCCCCCGAAAAACCTCATAATTTACGGTGTTTTTTGCTCCTCGAAAAAAAACAACATAAATCGGAAAAAAAATTGGGGGGGTGCCCCGCTGCCCCAACATAGCCCCAAGATGGCCCAAGATGAGCCCCAACATGGCCCAACATAGGACCAACATGGCCCCAAGATGGCCCAACATAGGCCCAACATGGCCCCAAGATGGCACAACATGGGCCCAAGATGGCCCCAAGATGGCCCAACATAGGCCCAACATGGCCCCAAGATCGCCCAACATGACCCCAAGCTGGCTCAACATAGCTCCACGATGGCCCAACATAGCCCCCAGGTGGCCCAACTTAGCGATCAACAACATCAACATCAACAACATCAACAACATCAACAACATCATCATCAACAACAACATCATCATCATCATCAACAACAACAACCACGACGACGACGACGACAACGACAACAACAACAACAACAACAATCACAACATTGTTGTTATTGTCGTTGATGTTCTTGTTGTTGTTGTCGTCGTGGATGTTGTTGTTGATGATGATGTTTTTGTTGATGTTGTTGTTGTCGTTGTTGTTGTTGTTCTTGCTGCTGTTGTTGCTGTTGTTCTTCTTGTGGTTGGTGTTGTTGTAGT